>CM046666.1:24275867-24320113 GCA_025594165.1 Tamias sibiricus | reverse complement strand
CCCCTTCTTCTGCACCATGGTCTATTTTGTGGACTTCTTCCTCTTAGGAGCCCTGGGCTGGGGGGTACCCAGGTGCGGGTGTTTTCACCCAACACGCGTCCTCCGCTGTTCCCAGAAGCGCCACCGCTTCAAGAGAAGGCACTGGAACCTGTTGGCCACAGTTAAATCTGAGCAAAGCCGTCGAGTATTCAACCTATGAAAAATGTAGACCTAGCTGATACTGTTGTCCACAGTTCCTCTAATTCAGGTATAAACTTGTGATAAAATTCTGGAATAGGTTGAAAATTGAATATTAAATATCATAGAATTGTTCCAACGTTAAATGGGAGCTGAATTAGGGAGGAGAGAAAATTGGGCCAAAGAAGAGAGAAAAAAGAAAAAAAAAGAATAGCTAAAATGAAAAAAGAAGAATACACACCAAGGTAAAAACAAGGAAAAAAGATGAGTGGGGGCTGTGAGGCAGTAGCAAGTAAAGTAAGAGGGGAAGGGGGGGAGGAGCCAGCGTCAAGCTGAGCTGGGAAAACAGAGCGTGGGGCCAGCTGGCACTCTAAGACAGAAGAGCCACAACCAAAGGACCAAGGGTGCGCTGTCGGCCACTATGGCAACAACTATCAAACCAGAGTGAAGGTTGTAAGTCCGGGGGCAAAGCTGATGTTAGACCCAGACCAATGCCACAACCCTGGAGGGACTGCAGACAGGCGCCACCAGCCATGCCTGGGAGGAGCTCTGTGGCGATTCCCGCATGGTCTTGTTTGTGTATTGGACCATCATGTTTATAAATGGTATTTGTTTATTGGACCATTATGTTTATAATTGGTATTTGGGTTTCTTTTGCCATAATTACACATACAAGTAATCTGATTCCAATCCCCTTTCTTATAACAATAAACATAAAAACTATATCATAAAATTTTGTGTATATGTATTTATCCTAAATACTACCCTCTTTCTAGATGAATGGATTTCAAATACCTTCAGACATTCTGTGGGTTGTCTCTTCACCCAGCTATTTCTTTTGCTCTGCAGAAGGTTTTTGCTTTGATATAATCTACTAATCCATTCTTACTTGTGTTTCTCATTCTTTGCTGTCTTGTCAGAACTCCTAAACCATTCTGATACCCTCGGTCTTTATCTTATGTTTTATTCTACTACATTCACAGCTTGAGGTCTTCCATTTAAACCTGTGAATCTGACTATTCTAAATACCTAATATAAGTGGAAACATAATAAGTAAAAAAAAAAAAAATGAAATTGGTATTTAACTGATTTTTGTAACTGATTAGAGACAAGGATCTACTTTCATTTTTCTCCATGGGTATATCCAGTTTTTCCAGCACTGCTTTACTGAAAAGACAGTTCTTAATCCTAATGACAGTTTTCAGCATGCTTGTTGAAAACCGGCTGGTTTGTCATGGATGAGTTGACATCTGCGCTCCTGTGGGTCCCCTCACCCTGTGTGTCCTTTTCAAACTACAAACTCAGGGGCTGTAGTGCCTGCTGATCCGTTCACTTAGTTTGTAATTACTTTGCCTGCATTTCTAACTCTGTTAGAAATGTGCTGTGTTCCATGATCTCAGTGATATTTGATATTCCCAACAAAAATGTACAAAAATATTCAAAGGCACATATCCATGTCCAAATGTCCCCTCCACACCCACCAACACTCATTATTCCTTTGTTTGCTGGATAACAACAAATGGAACAGATGTGAGGTCGGGTCTTGTGGTTCTGATCTGCATTCCCCTGATGATTAGTGATATTCAGCACCTGGTCATGCGTCCATTGGACATTTGTATACCTTCTATGGAAAATACATCTGTTAAAGACCCTTGCCCACTTTTAACCAGGTTATTTGTGTTTTTACATATAAAACTTGATAAGTTCCTATGTATTCTGCGTATTAGATGTTTACCAGGTAGATGGCTCTCCAGTATCTATTTCATTGCAGGGCCTGGCTTTTCATCATGTCGACTGTCTACTCAGTGCGCAGAAGCTAGTTAGTTTGATGTGGTCCCACTTGGTAATTGGGTCTGTGGTTCCTTTGTGTTTTATGTCAACCAAAAAACTCACCATCAGAGCCAACAACAAGGAGCATCTACCCTAAATTGTATTTCAGTAATTCTATGCTTTCAGTTCTAATGTAGAAATTTTTATTACGTTTGGGTTGATTTATGCTTCCAGTGTAAAATAAAGGCTCAATCTCATGATTTGCATATGTATATCCAGTTTCCCCAGCAGTGTTTATTAAAAAATGCATGAGGATAGCTCAGTATCCAAGCCAAGCTTGTTGGATATTTCTCATAAATTAAATATCAAAGTAGGAACTGATAGCATTGAGCTAGAATACACAGGCACATTTGGGATCATCTGATCCAAAAGTTACTTACCACATGGTGCACTTATTCACCAAGAACAAAGCAGCCATGGTTACAACAATGTAAAACATCACAATCGTGAGAATTACAAAGATCTTTGTCATCGACGAGTTGATCATAGTGTCTGCAAAAATGAAGCATATGAGAAGTTCCCAAGGTCTTACTTGATCTGTAGAAGGAGCAACTCTCCAGGTCTTGTGGATAGAAATCTGACTTGAATCACCAGAACAGGGAATTGCGGCTGCTCGACCATTCGCACCTTTGAGCCAGTTCGCAGACCCAGAGATCCCTGAGCCACTGGGAACACAGATCCACATGAAGAATGTGGCTCAGCAAACGACGTGCTCTGGCTTCTCCGTCCCACTCTTCCCCAGAGAAACAGGCTGTCACTTCCTAGGGTGACAGGTGGTGGGGGGAAATGGACCGTTAGACATTTCAGAGATTTGTGGACACTGGATATGAGCTAACAATTGCTAGAGATCCAATATGTCTTTGTGATCATCAGTCAGAGGGTTGGCAGGGTTGGATGAGCAATGTAGTTTTGTCTGAGGTCCAAGCTTTCCTGTGTAAAATCAACCGACTTTTAGGACTCACTGTTGACTTGTAGGTAATAAATTGTTTGTGTTGTTTTCAAGACTTTACTTAATTTTAATTTTAGCAATTTGATTATGATGGGCCTGGATAAAATTACTAAGTTAATTTCATATATGATCTTCAGTTATTTTACATTTGTAGGTTTGCCTTTTTCATTGTGTTTGGGGGTATTCATCTTTATTTTGAATATTATGCAATTTTTCAAAGATGGAATGAATGTAATACACACTCTTACTTGTTAAAAATAGATCAACATAATTTAAGTTTGCTTTAAAAATAACACAGCAGTCTAAATATTTTTTATTGTGTGTGTCTTACACAAATAAATATATCTGCAAGATCGTGTCCTAGATGTGACATTCTTAGGTCACATTGTGAATAAGAAGTGATTTTAGTAACTTTCTAAATTGCTTTTCTGCATCTTACTAGCAGAAGTGCTGGTAGCGAAAGAGCCATCTCCCGCGAGTGAGAACACGGCCCCTCCCTGCAGGTGGCAGGAAGGAGACTGGAGAGCTGGCGGGGTCCCTCTAGCTTCCAATGGTCTCAGCTTGGAACGGTCAGCAGCTTTGTGGTGTGAGAATGCGCCTTTGTATAAATGGGCTTTTCTTACTGGATTTTGAGTCACAGCACCACGAACCTAACAGTGATTTCTAACTTGCTTGTGGAAAGGATCAATGAAGTAGATATTTCCTCAATGCCTGTTTCTCTTACTGAGCATGCCAACATTTAGCCACCAATGGGCTAATAATTGCATAACCAAGGGTCAGGATTTCTTGAGCACTTCCTGCTGTGGAATCAAAGTTTATGGAGAAATTTGAATATAAAGACATAAAACAATCTGCCCAATAAAATAATAGAAAACAAAACATAAGAAGGAGGATGCTGCCGGGCGCGGTGGCGCACGCCTGTAATCCCAGCACTTTGGGAGGCTGAGGCAGGAGGATCGCGAGTTCAAAGCCAGCCTCAGCAATGGTGAGGCACTTAGCAACTCAGTGAGACCCTGTCTCTAAATAAAATACAAAAAAGGGCTGGGGATGTGGCCCAGTGGTCGAGTGCCTCTGAGTTCAATCCCTGGTACCAAAAAAAAAAAAAAAAAAAAAAAAAGAGAAGGAGGATGCTTTGAGCTGCTTTCATCTCAGGGGGGTTCTGTGGAGGAGCTTGGAGGTCTGAAGGTAGAGAAGGTGCTGGTGGTGCCTGTGGAGGAGGAGTACCAGGTAGCCACTGGCCCCACCCATGACACCCTGGAACACAGCATCTCGTAAGACCAAGAGAGTGAAAAAAACACATCTGATTATCCAGCTTCCTGGTAGAAAATAGCAGTAGTTATCACTTTTGCTGATTTCTGATGTGTTCATGCTGCTGATATTTTTGATGTAAAATGGTAAGTTCATGCTAATCAAGGAATTGAGCATCCAGAGGAAGACTAACAAGGGAAGGACGTGCCGTGCAGACCTGGGCTGCAGCCTCCCCCACCTGGAGGCTCTGGGGCTGATGGTGATGGCCTGGACCACCGTGAGGAGACTGGTGGTGCTGATGGACAGGCCCCGGGCCACTCTCTCCAGGTAACCAAGTATCTTACAGCCTGCATCATACAGAAAATTTCTCAAACCAAAAGCTGCTAATGTCTTTGGCATCCCCTTGGAAAGAAGCATTATGATACGTATAAAAGCCAAATGAATGAGAATAACGTGTATAGATTTCCTGTCATTGCCTTTCAAAATGCACATGTAATTCACAGAAACAAACATGTTCCCCACAATGTCCAGTCCTGTGAGAATGACAAAAACTGTTCTCTTGACAAGATCCAAAATCATCACTTATTTCAGTCAGAGCAACACTTAGATGCAGTAAACTCCTTTTTGAGGAAAGCAGCGATGACAATTATATGCACCTGCAATATCATTTCATGTCCTAGCAAATTTCTCACGTAAAAGGGACAGCCAGGAAATATGGTTAGTTCCTATTTCCCCCCAGGAAATATTCCTTTATTTTGTGGCACTCTTTGGGAGTAACTCTATGTAATCACAAACCTCATCTTGAGGACTAATATTCAAAAATCTAAATTTTCAACCCAGACTTTGAAACGTTGTACCATCAAAGCCAATCTACTTCAAAAGCTTACACATCACTGCTGAGTGCATTAAGTCCACACCCCCAACTCGAGATTCTCCCTGGTTTTCTTGTCATTCATATTCTTACCATCCAATTCCAGAAGCCTTGGTGTCATGTTTTTGGAAGGAACTGTCTTCCTTCTCCACAGCCCACCTGGAGACACACAAAAATAGGTCACTTCAAGTCCTTTACCATCTCAAATTCAGACACGCTTCCATTTCCCCTTATTGCCTCTTAGCTTACTCGATAATTCTGCCTCTCACTCTAGTGAACACAACACTCCCAGCTTCACTTTTTGCTTCCAAGGTATTTCATCATAGAAACTTAATAGTTTTATACTTTTAAACTATAAAATGTTTCTGTGATTTCAAGGTCTACAGATATTGAGGGTTTTTGTAGTCATCGACAAAAGTCAAATTGCATAACTTCTCCAGACAGGACCCAACACTTCAAGTTGAATCGGCCAAAGACATTTAAGAAATGGATGTCTTTCCCTGAGAAAATCAGATAACGCAGGGAAGCAGCCAGGGAGGGAGCCCTGGGGGAACCATGGGGCCATGGAATGCTCCTCTTTGAGGGTCTTTTGGAGCTTGCTGGGTGCCCATCCTTGACCTCGGGTGACGATAAGGGAAGTTAAGGTCAGTTCTGTCTGTGGTGATATTTGTCAAAGGGGAATGCTTTTGGGTAATCTTGGGCTGCGTGTTGTCATGAGATAAGGGCAGCTTATGAATTAGGAATCCCCACTAAACACTTCTAATGGCAAAGTAGGGTGGGATATCTTTGCCATAAAAAGAAATCATAAAAAGAAACCCCGGCAGGACGGCGGCACACAGCCGGCCTGTGGCGGTCCTCTGGGAGCACCGGGCGTGGGGCAGGACGGCATCGTCTCCTGCACTCTCTGGCGGTTTGGGCGACTCAGCCATCATCATCAGGTTTCACTAGTTCTTGTGAACGCGACATTTGTCTCTTTAATCAATCATCTGTGTGTTCTACACATGTGACCAATTTCCACATGGAATTCTTTAGTTGCCTTTTCAGGGATAGAGGACAGATACTTTCCCAATTGTCACAGTAGAAACGGTTCCCGTGGTTTTCATTACCACCGTCTTTGGAGATGTCATTGAATCAGTGTGTTGACGGTTTCCAGCATGGGAAGAGAAAGAGGGTCACAGAGTAAAGAAGAATTAGAGAGAATTCCTTCTCTCTACACACTCCAAGATATTGATCCAAAAGCACAGCACTATTTTTTTCTGACATTCTCTGGTCCTAGTATAGTTACTTATAAGCTGTTGTACATTTTGGGAATTGTGATTTCCAACACTAACCTAAAAATGCTGGTTTTCCATCCTTCTACCCATTAGTTTCTTCTGTGATCACTGCTTATGGTTCTACCTGTAGACTCATAAGTGCCCAGGGGAAAAGATGAAACTGACAACAGGCCATCCTAAAGTTAAGGCATCTGTTTCCTCCAATGAAGTACGTAAGTGCAATTTCATGATATGATTGTTGATATGACTAGCGATAGGTTACATCTGTAGTTTTGTATTTTTCACTCTCAAAGGAATTTTACAAAAGAAAGAATTAAGAAACTGAAGTGAGTCTACAGAATAGGAGAAAATCTTTTGCAGACACTGTTCCAACAGGGTATCACACAGTGTGCAACTGTTCCTCTGCTTTAGGTGTCATGTCCAGAAACTCCCTGGGAAAATCACAGTGAAGGAGTGTTTCCCCTCTGTTGTGTTGGACTTCACGACTTATATCTATATTTCATTACATTTTCAGTTGTGTTTTGTGTGTGATACAAGGACCCAGCTCCATTCTTTCAAGGAGATAGCAATTTAACCTGTATCATTCACTGAAGAAATTCATAAGACTAGCTCTGCATCACCTAAACCATCAAATTAGGACCCTGTAGCATTTAATTGGGGTCACTAAGTAAAATAAGGCCATCGATCTGAAGGTCACATGCCACAGATTTGCATTTATTCATCAAGGGCAACATGAACATGGTTACCATAAAGAATAATCAGAAATGTGTGACTCAGGATGACCTTTGATATTCACAGTTGACCGTGGTAACTGTAGAAGCAAAATACATGATAGCTCAGCCCAAGTCATGCTTCACTGACAGAAAGAGTGAACCTCCAGATCTTGCGACTGGAAACCTGACTCGAACAGTGGAATGAATCCCATGTAACTTTTCTATGTCTATGTATGAATACACGACAGTGAATCTCTGCATTCTTTCAAGGAGATAGCAGTTCAATCTCTATCATTCATTGAAGAAATTCATAAGGATAGCTCTGCATCATCCAAACCATCAAATCAGGCCCTTGTAGCATCTCCACAAAGGTCCTGCTCATCTCTCCCGCCTTGAGCCCATCCGCAGACCCCGAGCCCCTGACAACGGGGCAGGAGCTGCTGATGGAGAACCTTGGCGCGGCCCCAGGGCACTGGTCTCTGCCTCCCACTCTTCCCCAGAGGGACCTGCAGCCACTTCCTAGTGTGACGGTGGCGGGGAAAAGGGGACCATCAGATATTTCAGAAATCAATGGGCACTGGACCTGTAGTGACAATGATTCCTGCAGATCCACAGTGTTATTGGATCACCAGTCAGAAGAGGGACTTATAGGGTCAGATGATCTCTGGAGAGTTGTCTCAGGTCCAGGGTTGTTTGAGCAGACTTCACTACCATTTAGAAATCACTCTTGACTTGTGGTTGATTTATTATTCTTGTTTCTTCAAGGTTTTTTATTTTTAATATGTAACAAGGTATTTCAGGTGGGTCTGGGTATTAACATTGCTTAATTGGTTTCATGTTTCTTCTGTTTATATTTTTGTTTTTTCTTTAATATTAAGGTTTATCTCTTTAACTAAATTTGGGTAGTATTAGTCTATCTTTATTTTAAGTATTACATAAATTTTCAAAGGCAAACCAGTGGCAGAGTTCAACCGACTACTTTTATTTGATAAAAACAAAACTGTAAATTTATAAGATATCAGAGCTGGTTGATGTTCCATGACAGTGTATTTTTTTCATTTTTATTTGTTCATATTAGTCACGCACCACATTAGGACTCATTTTTACACAATCATAAACACATGGACTATAATATGCTCTAACTCCCCAGCACCTGCACACCCTCTCCTTTCCTCTCCCCTCCTATTCTCTTTTCTCTACTGATCTTTCTACTGTTTACTTATAGGGTTTTTAGAATTAGTGTCTTATACATATACATAATGGTGAGATTCACTATAACATATTCATATATGTACATAAAAAGTTACATCGGATTTGTTCCACTGTTCATGCCTTATCTTATCCATCCTCCCACACCCTATTCCCCCTCTATTCTTTAGGTTTGGGAATAAACATTTGAATTGAATCATTACCCCACTGATTTTTTTTCTCTAAATGATGGAATTTCCACCCACTTGTTCCCCCCCCATATATCTTTATATTAGACTACATTTCTCACGTAGTAGAGAAAATGATTGATCTTGGACTCTTGGCACTGGCATTTTTTCTTAGCATAAGAGTCTCCAGTTCCATCCATTTATTGGCAAAGGACATAATTTCATTCTTCTTTTTGGCTGAGTAATACTCCATTGTGCACATATGCCACATTTTCTTTATTCATTTATCTGTTAAAGGGCACCTTGGTTGCTTCCATAGCTGGGCTATTATCAATTGTACTGCTGCACAGAGTGGCTGCATCAGTATAGCATGCAGCTTTGAGATCTTTGGGATATATACCAAGGAGTGAGACAGCCGGGTCATATGCTGGTTCCATTCCTAGTTTTTTGAGTAACCTCCATACTTCCTTTCAGAGTGGTTGCACTATTTGTGGATCCACCAAAAATACCTTGCTTCCCCACATCCTCTTCTGCACTTACTATTATTTGTATTTGTGTTAATTGCCATTCTGACTGGAGTGAACTGGAATCTTAATGTGGTTTTGATTTATATTTCCCTAATTACTAGAGAGGTTGAACACTTTTTCAGGTATTTGTTGACTGTTTGTATTTCTTCATTTGAGAGGTGTCCATTTAGTTTTGGGTCCATTAAGTGATTTTTTGTAGTTTTGATGTTTTCTTCCTGAGTTGTTTATATATTGTGCTTTTTAATTTCCTATCTGGGAAACGGGGGGCAAAGCTCTTCTCTTATTCTGCAATACGCCTAATAGAAGAAAAAGTAAGCTCCAATTTTCAACATGTCGGATTAGGCCCCAAGTTCCTTAATAAGAATCCTGTAGAGCAAGAATTATTACCAAGAATCAATGAATGGGATAGATTTAAACTAAAAAGCTTCTTCTCAGCAAAAGAAACAATCAGTGAGGTGAATAGAAAGCCAACTAATTGGAAACAGATATTTAATACATGCACATCAGATAGAGCACTAATTTCTAGAATATATAAAGAACTCAAAAAACTTAACACCAAAAAAAAAAATAATAATAACCGAATCAATAAATGGGCTAAGGAATTGAAAAGACACTTCTCAGAAGAAGATACACAATTAATCAACAAATACATGAGATGCAAATCAAAACTACTCTAAGATTTCATTTCACTCCAGTCAGAATGGCAGCTATTAAGAATGCAAACAACAATAAATGTTGGAGAGGATGTGGGGGAAAAGGCACACTCATACATTGCTGGTGGGACTGCAAAATGGTGCAACCATTATGGAAATCAGTATGGAGATTTCTTGGGAAAATGGGAATGGAACCACCCTATGACCCAGCCATTCCACTCTTGGGTCTATTCCCAAAGGACTTAAAAACAGCATTACAGTGACACAGCCACTTCAATGTTTATAGCAGCACAATTCACAATAGCTAGGTGTGGAACCAACCCAAATGTCCCTCAGTAGATGAGTGAATAAAGAAAATGTGGTATATATACAGAATGGAATTTCACTCAGCAATAAAAAAGAATAAAATAATGGCATTCACAGGTAAATGGATGAAGTTTGAGAATATAATGCTAAGTGAAGTTAGTCAATCTCAAAAATCCAAATACTGAATGTTTTCTCTGATATAAGGAGGCTGATTCACAGTGGTGTTGGGTCAGGGTACATAGGAGGATTAGAGGAACACTAGAATGGTCAAAGGGGAGGGAGGGGAAGGGAGAGAGCAAGGGGGGATGGAGGGAGGAAAAAAAAGAAAAGGTGGTAGAATAAGATGGATATCATTACCCTAAATGCAAGATTGAAGACTTAAATGGTATGAATGAATACACTTTGTATACAAACAGTGTTATGTAAAAGGTGCTCTATATGTGTATTATGAATTGTAATACATACTGCTATTATAAATACAACAACTTTGAATTAAAAAAATAGAGAAGTGTGTTCCATGTAGACCTAGGTGTGAGCCTCCCCCACCTGGAGACTCTGGACTGATGGTGATGGCTTGGACCACGAGGAGGAGACTGGTGGTGCTGAGGGACAGGCCCTGGGCCACCCTCTCCAAGTGAATTTTAATCTTACA
Source organism: Tamias sibiricus (assembly GCA_025594165.1). NCBI lineage: Eukaryota > Metazoa > Chordata > Mammalia > Rodentia > Sciuridae > Tamias > Tamias sibiricus. The sequence continues at coordinate 24,309,537 of CM046666.1, read as the reverse complement.
GCCTGCATCACCTAGGAGGTTTCTAAAGCCCCAAATGGCTATTGTCTTTGTTTTTCCTTTAGGAAAAGCATTAGGATATTTGTAAAATCCTCCTGCCTCAGCCTTCCAGGTCACTTGGATGATAGACTGGTCCTTTTAGAGAAGAGCAACCCAAGGCACCAAGACGGGACTAGCTGGCCATGGCAGTTCAGGTGGGAGGCCTGGACTGGACAGGTCTGGACCGTCTCGTGGGCTTGCAGCAGCATCCTGTGACTGTTGCACCCGCCAGCTCTGTTCACACTGGCTCACGGAAGGGTGACATTCATCTCTACTCAGCTTTGATGTTGTTATGGTTTGGATGAGAGTCATCCCCCGAAAAGCTCATGTGTGAGACAATGCAAGAAGGTGCAGATGAGCAATTATTGGGTTGTGAGAGCATCAACCCAATCAGTAAGTTAATCTCCTGATAGGGATTAACTGAGTGGTAACTGAAGTGGCAGGGTGTGGCTGGAGGAGGTGGCAATTGGGGCCATGGCTTTGAGGTATATATTTGTATCTGGCGAGTGGAGACCCCTCTGCTCCCTGATCTTTATGTGAGCTGCTTTCCTCTGCCACACTCTTCCACCATGATGTCCTGCCTCATCTTCAGTCAGGAGAAATGGGGCCTGCTGTCCATGGACTGAGACCCTCTGAAACCGTAAGCCCCTAAATAAATCTTTTCTCCTCCACAATTGTTCTCTGCGGGTCCTTTTAGTCACAGCAGCAAAACAGCTGACTAGAACATCTGTTCTTCATAATGTGAGCCTATAGCCATACAGAATTCGCAGTGAGTGCTGAAGGCTCTCTTCAGAGTTCTTACGGATAGAGGAGGGCTGCATCCTCATCTGTTGTGATGAACTGACCATGACACTCTAGACCATTATTTAGAGAATGCAGAACCCCAGGGTTAGCCATGTTTTCATCACTGACCAATTTTATCACCAAGGATATGTTAGAGTGAAAAAAGTATTTTTGTTTTTGTTTTTAATTCCTGGGACTGAACCTACAGTTACTCTAACACTGAGCAACATCCTGAGTCTTTCTTTTTAAATTTACTTTGAGTTTGGGCCTCCCAGGCTTCCACAAAAAATCCTTTTGCTTCAGATTCCCTGGCTGCCAGGATTGCAGGTGCACGCACAGAAGGAAGACTTTATTCTGGCTCATGGTTTCAGAGGAGTCAGTCTGTGGTGTACAGACACCAAAGCAGAGACCTCATGGAGGCAGAGAAAAGCTGCCCAGCTCACAGCAGCGGGGAGAGGGCAAAGAAAGGCAAGTAGGAAACTGGGTCAGACACAGTCCCCACTGTCACTCCCCAGTGACCTACTTCTGACTCCCATAACTACCTGCCTACAAGTTCTTGCCAGTAGTGCTTTCAAAGTTTTAATTTATCAGATGAATTAATAAATGAGGAATATTAGAGCCCTCATGATCTAATTATATCTCCTTTTTCCACATTGTTGTTGATGCTTTACAGTTGTATATAATGATGGATTTTTTTTTTTTTTTTTTTAGTCTGTGGTTATTTTATTCTTTTTTTTTTTTTCTTTTTCTAAGTTCTGGAGTAGTATTTTTTATTTTTTAAATTATCTTATTTGTTTTAATTAGTTATACATGACAGTAGAATGTGTTTATGAACTGTATTATATCATACATAGAGGGGATATGAGTTCTCATTTTTTTAAGTGTACATGTTGCAGAATCATATTGGTCATGTAGTCACATATATACATACAGTAATAATGTCTGCAATTAATAATGTGAGGAGGGAGCCTACAGATTGGGAGAAAATCCTTACCACATGCACCTCTGATAAAGCATTAATCTCTAGGTTATATAAAGAACTCAAAAAATTTAACTCCAAAAAAATACATAACCCAATCAATAAATGGGTTAAGGAACTAAACAGACACTTCACAGAAGAAAAAATACAATTGATCAACAAATATATGAAAAAATGTTCAACATCTCTAGCATTTTGAAAAATTCAAATCAAAACTACTTTAAGATTTCATCTCACCCCTGTCAGAATGGCAATCATCAAGAATAAATGTTGGTGAGGATGTGGGGAAAAGGCACACTCATGCATTGCTTGTGGCACTGCAAATTGATGCAACCACTATGGAAAGCAATATGGAGATTCCTCAGACAACTGGGAATGGAACCACCATTTGACCCAGCTGTCCCACTCCTTGGTTTTTACCCAAAGGACTTAAAATCAACATACTATAGTGACACAGCCACATCAATGTTTATAGCAGCTTATTTCACAATAGTTAGACTATGGAACCAACCTAGGCATCACTCAATAGATGAATGGATAAAGAAAATGTGGTATGTAAATTCAATGGAATATTACTCAGCTTTAAAGAAGGGTGAAATTACAGCATATGCCAATAAATTGTTGGAATTGGAGAATAGCATGCTAAGCAAAATAAACCAATCCCACAAAACCAAAGGCTGAATGTTTTCTCTAATATGCAGATGCCAATTCACAATAAGGTGTGGGGGGAACTAAGGACAAATAAAGATAGTGGAATGATGAATTCTTTATCATATATTTGTACATGCACACAATATAACAATAAAATTTAGCTAATGTCACTCGCTAGCATTTCCCCCTCCCTCCTTACTTTGAGCCCCTTGGTCTATTTTCTCTACTGACCTAGATTTGATTTTTGTGAGATCCTCCTCCACCTTTCTTTTTCTTTGTTCTGTCTAGCTTCTATAAATAATAGTAAACAAATGACAGTTGATCTTCTGAGTGCAGCTTATTTCACTTAGCATGATGGTCTCAAGTTTCATTTATTTTCCTGAAAAATACATAATTGTAGTTTTTATGGCTGAATAAAACTCTGTTGTACAGGTACACCACATTTTCTTTACCCGTTCATCCACTGATGGACACCTAGACTGGTGCCTTAGTCTGGCTATGGTGAATTGTGCTGCTACAAACATGGTGTGCATGTGTTGCTTTAGTATGATGACCTTAACTCTTCAGAATAAATTCTAAGGAGTGCTATAGCTAAGTCACAATATGGCTTCATGCCTAGTCTTTTTCTTTTTAATATTTATTTTTTAGATGTAGTTGGACACAATACCTTTCTTTTATTTATTTATTTTTTTGATGTGGTGCTGAGGATGGAACCCAGGGCCTCACACACGCTAGGCAAACGCTCTGACGCAGAGCCACAACCCAGCCCGTCCATGCCTAGTCTTTTGAAGAACCTCAAAACTGATTTTCATAATGGTGTGTACTATCTTAAAATCCCACCAACAGTGTAGAAGTATTCTTTTTCTCCACAGCATCTCCAGCATTTAGTCTTGTCGCCACCTGAAGCGCTTGGAGCAACGGAGCCGCGGGAAGAACTTCAGAAGCAAACTGGAGACAAACAGCTTTTTATTCTGATAACTTTTCTCTCTGGTTCTAACAACAACTAACACACGCCAAACACACCACTAAAATGGCGCTGACCCGATCAGCAATTTCGGCCAAGTCACTCGAGATCCCGCAACAAATCCCGTGAGACTACGGGTGGCGACAATGGCCAAATCTCCACGGCTCATAGTCAACTGCAATTCAAGTCAATCCCCAAACAGGGCTCCTGCATTGTCTTATTTGTATTCTTGATGAATGACATTCTGACTGGTGTGAGAAAAAAATCTCAGTGTAGTTTTGATTTGCATTTCCCTAATTGTTAAGATGTTGAACATTTTTTCAGGGGCTTATTGGCCATTTGTATTTCTTCTTTTGAGTAGGGTCTGATGAATTTATTTGCCCATTTATTAATTGAACTATATGATATTTTTGGTACAAAGTTTTTTGAGTTCTTTATATATTCCATATATTAATCCTCTGTCAGAAGAATAGTTAACAATAATTTTGTCCCATTCTGTAGGTTTCCTTTTCATAGTCTTAATAGTTTCTTTAGCTGTGCAGAAGATTTTTAAATTGATGTTGTCCCATTTACTAACTCTTGGCATTCTTTTATGAAATTTAAGTGTACTATTAAGAAAGTTGTTTCCTGTGCCTATATGCTGGAGTGTAGACCCTGTTTTGTTTTTAGACATTGCATAGTTTCTTATCTAATTCCTAGGTCTTTGATCAATTTTGAGTTGATTTTTGTGCAGGGTGAGAGACAAGGGTCTAATTTCATTCTTCTACATATAGATAATCAGTTTTCCCAGCAGCCTTTGTCAAAAATGTTGTTATTTTCTGCAATGTATATTTTGTGGACCTTTGTCATAGATCAGGTGACTGTATCTCCCTTGGTTTGTTTCTGTGTCTTCTGCTCTGTATTTGCCTGTGTCTGTTTTCATGACAGTATCATGCAGTTGCTGTGGCTGTAGCTCTGTAGTGTAATTTGAAGTCAGGTAGTATGATGCTTCCAACATGGCTTTTTTGTCTTGGAATTGCGTTCACTATTCTGGGTCCTTTGCTTTTCCAAATTAATTTTAGGATTTTTTTCTAGTTCTGTGAAGAATGTCATCAGTATTTTTTTTTCAATGGATGAATGGATAGGGAAACTTTGGTATATATATAAACACACACATAATGGAACACTACTCAGCACTAAAAGAGAATAAAATTATGGCATTTGCAGGTAAATGGATGGAATTGGAGAAAATAATGGTAAGTGAAGTCAGCCAATCCCAGAAAACCAAGGGTCAATTGATTCCTTTGCTATGAGGATACTGAATTGTCATCGGTATTTTGATGGGGATTGCATTGAATCTGCTTTTGGTAGTATGGCCACTTTAACAATATTGATTCTGCCTATCCATGAACACGGGAGGTCTTAACATCTTCTGAGGTCTTCTTTAATTTCTTCCCCCACTGTTCTTTAGTTTTTATTGTAGGGGTCTTTCATATCCTTGGTTGGATTTATTTCAATGTGTTTTTCAGGGTAGTATGAATGAAATTGTTTTCATGATTTCTTTCTCAGCAGATTTGTTGGTGTATAGGAAAGCTATTGACTTTTGTGTTGATATTTTAAACCTGCTACTTTGCCAAATTTGTTTATTAGGTTTTGCAATCGTTTGGTGGAGTTCTTTGGCATAGGATCATATCATCTGCAAATAGTGATAATTTGGCCTCTTCCTTTCCTATATTTATCTTATTTGCTTCCTTCTCTTGACTAATTGCTGTGACTAGAATTTTTAGCAGTATACTAAATAGCAGTGGAGAGAGTGGATATCCTTGTTTTTGTTCCATATATTAAAAGAAATGCTTTCTGTTTTCCCCAATTTACTATAAAGCTGGCTTTGGATTTTTCATATATAGACTTTATGAGGTTGAGGTAGGTTCCTTCTATCCCTATACTCTTCCGTATTTTTACCATGAATAAATACTGAATTTTGTCAAAGGCCTTTTTCTGTATCTATTGAGATTACTAGTGAATTTTGTCCTTAACTCTGTTCATGTGATGAGTTACATTTATTGGTTTGCATATGTTATACCACCCCAAATCTCTACAATAAACCCAAATTGAAATACAACCTTCTTAATGTTATTGAACACAATTTGCCAATAGTTTATTAAGTATCTTTGCATCTTTGTTCATCAGGGGCATTGATCTGTAGTTTCTTTCCTTGATGTGTCTTTATCTGGTTTTTGTATAAATGTGATACTATCTTCATTGAATGAATTTGGAAGTGTTCCATCGTTTTCTATTTTATGGAATAATTTGAGGGGCATTGGTTTTAATTCTTCTTTAAAGTGTTCAACTGAGGCTCCATCTGGTCCTGAGCTTTTTTTTGCTGGATGGCTTTTTGATTACTGCTTCCATCTCATTGCTAGACATTAGTTTTGTTAGGTTTCCTGTGTCCTCTTTATTCAGTTTTGGGAGATCATATTCATCTAGAAGATACTGATTCCTTCTAGAGTTTCCATCTTATTGGAGTATAAGTTTTCAGAACAGTTCCTAACACTCTCCTGGATTTCTGAGATGTCTGGTGATTTTTTCCTTTTTCACCTCTAATTTTATTAGTTTTGTTTTTCTCCCATTTTCTTTTGGCTAATTTGGCTAAGGGCTTATCAATCTTGTTTACATTTTCAAAGAGTGGACTCTTCGTTCATCCTTCCTTTGTACTGTTTTTTAATTCTCAATTTTATTTATATTGAATCTGATCTTATTTATTTCCTTCCTCATATTGGTTTTGGAATTGGTTTGTTCTTCTATAAGGGCCTTTTGATGAGTCACAAGATTGTTTATTTGTGATCTTTCTGGTCTTCTTATGTAGTCATCATAGATATGAACTTTCCTGTTAGAATTGCCCAACACTGAGTTTCAGTGAGATCTCGTTCACCACCTTGCAGAGAAGCAATACTGTTGCTGCTTAAATCCTGAGCCATGGAGCGACTAGGAATGTTCGGTCTTCCTCTGGTCCACCATCTTGAATCTACCTGTTTGCTCCTTTCTCCATTTCATGGAACGATTTGAGAAAAGCTGTTATTAGTTTTTCTTTAAAAGTCTGGTAGAGCTCAGCAGAGAATCCATCCAGTTCTGGACTTTTCTTTCTTGGGAAGCTTTAGGTGGCTGCTTTGATTTTATCACTTGATATTGATCTGTTTAAGTTTTTATGTCCTCATTGTTCAGTTGGGGAGGTCATATGTCTCAAGGTTTTCTAACTTCTGGGAGTATAAATATGCAAAATAGTTTCTGTTGCTCTTCTGGATTGCAGTAGTGTCTGTGTTGCTATTTCCTTTTTCATCTTGGATTCTGTTGATTTGAATTCTTCCCCCCACCCCTTTCCTTTGCTTACTGTGGCTAAGGATTTATCAATCTTTTTATCCTCTAAAAAACAATTCTTTGTTTTGTTGATCTTTTGCATATTTTTTAGTCTCAATTTCACTGATCTTGGCTGTGATTTTAATTATTTTCTGTCTTCTACTGATTTGGATGTTTAGTTGTTCTTTTTCTAGGGCCTTGACATGCAATGTTAGATTATTTATTTGGTATCTTTTTGTTCTTTTAATGCGTGAGCACAATACTATGAACTTTCCTCTTAAAACTGTCTTTATCCTGACCTGGATATTTTGATATGTTGTATCATTATTCTCATTTACTTCTAGGAAATTTTTATTTCTCTCCTGATTTCTTCTGCTATCTACTCATCATTCAATAGCGTATTATTTGATCTCAGGATGTTAGAGTGGTTTCTGCTTTTTATCTTGTTATCAGTTTCTAATTTCATTCCATTATGATCTGACAGAATGCACTGTATTATCACAATTTTTTATATGTGCTAAGACTTGCTTTGTGGCCTAAGATTTGTTCTATTTAGAAAGTGATTTCAGGCATTCATGGAGGAAATATGCTCTAGATATCCATTAGGCTCCTATTATTAATTGCAATTTTTAGTTCTGCAGAATCATTACTCATTTTATGTTTGAAAGACCTATCCAGTGGTGAGAGAGTTGTGTGAAAGTCACTCAGCATTGTTGTATTGTGGTCTATTTTGTTCTGAATATTGGGAAGGGTTTGTTTGATATATGTAGATGCTTTATTTTGGGAGGCATAAATATTTACAATAATAATATCTTGATATATGATGTCCTTAAGCTGTATGAAGTGACATTTGTTTTTTCTGATTAATTTTGGCTTGAAGTCTATGTATCTGATATGAAATTAGTAATCCCTGCTTATTTATGAAATCATGTAAATTATAATTTTTTCCCAATCTTTCACCTGAAGTCTGTTAATGTCTTTGACTATAAGTCTCTTACAGACAGCATATTGTTATTTATTGTTTTTAATTCAGTCTGCCTACCTATGTCTTTCGAATGATGAATTTAGACCCCTTACAGTCAATTTTATTATTGAGGGATGATTTTTATTTCTTGCCACTGTGATTTATTTCTAATATTTTAATTGAACTTGATTTTCCTTTAATTGACTGCTCTCCTAATGTAATTTCTTTCTCAGCTGGTTTTTATTTTTCATTTCATCTTCATGAAATATATCCTTGAGTATCTTTTTTTAGTGTAGGCTTTCTAATTATGAACTCTGTTACCTTTGTTTATCATAGAAGGTTTTTATTTCATCTTTAATTCTGAAGCTTAGTTTTGCTGGGTTTATGTAGTATTCTTGGTTGGAATTCATTTGCCTTCTGAGCTTGATAGATTTCAAGCCCTCCTGCCTTTTGGAGTCTGGATAGAGAAACCATTTGAAATATAGATTGGTTTACCTCTAAATGTGACCATCCATATTTCTCTTACAGTTTTTCAAAGTCTGTCCTTATTCTGTATGTTAGGCATTTTCATTATACTGTATCTTGGAGTGGATTTGTTGTGATTTTGTATATTTGCAATCCTATATGCCTCTTGCATTTGATTTTGCATCTCATACTTAAGGTTTGGACATCTTTCTAATATTTTATTGAAAAGCTTGTGTATCCTTTAGTTTGTATTGTAGAGCATTCATCTACCCCAATAATTCTTAAATTTGGCCTCTTGATGTTATCCCAGATTTCTTGAATATGTTGTTCATGACCCTTTAATATCTTTTCTTTATGGTCAACTTTATTTTCAAGATTATATACTTTGTATTTGAAGCCTGAATATCTATCTTCAGAGTGGTCTAATCTATAGATGATAATTTCCATTGAATTTTAACGTGGTTTATTGAATCACTTATAGAATTTATGTTTGGCTTTCTCTCAGAATGACAATGGACTCTCAAGTTCTCCCATGGGAATGGGGCACAAATTGAAGAGGTCATGTCAGAGGTTTCATTGTTTTTATACAAACCAACACATCTCCTCTTATCTGGTGTTAATGCAACTGCTGATATTGTAAAATGTCTTTTTCTTCATCTCTTTTTACAAGGCACATTACAAGTAGCTAGCTTATAATTATCAAGGCCAGAAATATACATTGACAGTCCAATCTTGGAGGTGTATCATCTCTACTGGTTGATGACATAAATTCATTTGCATGAACACAATTTTGCTGTTTTCTTCCACAATTTTGCTTATTAATTCTTTCCATTAGGATATTATGCTAACCCAGTGAGAGAGAAACCCAGGCAAGGTAAGAGAGCTGGATGAAGAGTCAGAGAAGAGCAACCTTTGGATCTTGGTCTAAAATTTCCTGATATCCCAGGCTGGTGAAGGAAGTCCCAGTGTGAGATCTTCAAAATTATCGTATTTGCCACTTGATCTTTGTAGCACCCTTTATTTATTTATTTATTTATTTATTTATTTATTTATTTATTTAATCGTGGGATATTGAACCCAGAAGTGTTTAACCACTGAGCTACGTCTCCAGCCCTTTTAGTTTTGAGATAGGATCTTGATACATGGCTGAGGCTGACCTCAAACTTGAGGTCCTCCTGCTTCAGCCTCTTAAGTCATTTGGATCATAGCTATAGCTTCTTCTAGACCTGAGAAACCCAAGGCACCAAGACAGGACACAACTGGCCACAGAAGCTCAGGTGGGAGCCTGGACTTGGGCAGGTCTGCATCATCTTATGGGCTTTGCAGCATCTTCCTGTGACTATTTTGCACATCTTGAGCACCTGCCAGCTCTTTTCATATTGGTTCATGCAAGGACAATTTGTGTCTCTGGTAATTAATCAGCTCAGATGTTCTTAAGTGATTTGGTGACATTTCTTTACAGAATTCTCAACAATTTGTGATGCTTTCTTCAACATGATTCCTGTTCTTCCATCAGTCATAATGAAAACCATTCACAATCCTTTCATAACTTCGTTATCAGATATAGTGTTGAATATTTCTACCCATCTTTTATTATGTGGAAAAAGCTATCCAGCTGGCACAGAGGCACACAGCTGTATTCCCAGTGACTGGGGAGGTGGAGACAGGAGGATGACAAGTTAGAGGACAGCCTTGCCAACCTAGCAAGACTCTCACAAACTTTTCAAAAACCTGATCTCAAAATTTAAAAATACATAAATATTGATTGATTGACTGATATGTAGCTCAGTGGGAAAGCACCGCTGGGTTCAGTTTCTAGTAACAGAGGGAAAAAAAGCTTTAGTGTTATAAAGTAAATAAAACCAAAAAGGAAATTTTTATCTATTCACATTTTCAGGTACTGATCCAAAGCAGGGCACATTTTTTGGACATTCTTCAATCTGACTGTGTGTGGCAGCTGTCACACATTCTGAGAGCTTCTGCTGATTTCTACACTTAGGTGCTGATTTTTTGGCCTTCCTCCTCTTGGTCTGTGCTATAACCAATGCTCATGAGTCCTGTCTGTACACCCCTAAGTGACTCAGTGGACACATAGGGGAGTCAAAGCCATCCTCCAGTGTTAATCCACTCTTCTCAGGTAAAGAAGATCATCCTGGAACTTGAAAAGTAGGAGCTACCTTGATGCAGCTTTTCTATCCTTTCCTTTCTCAGAGGTGTTTGTCTGACCTGTTCTCTAACAAGTCCCCCACATCTGCTTTCTTATATGAGCATTTTATCAGCATATGCATTCCTATGTGTAGTACCTACAACAGAGCTGTTGCCTGTCTAGAGGTGAGCATCCTGCAGGTAACTAAAAAGGTGTTATTCTATTTATAACGGGAAACTCTACCTTCAACTGGGATTAAACACTGATTCCTTCTACAGTGAGACACTGAAGGAAGGCATTGTCCTCAAGGGGCCCGTTCTTTCAGTACAGTCAGATGACTGAAATTCTTTACATACAGACAGACCTGTTTGTGGTGCCCTCATTAGATTTCTTTTGTGAAAAGAGGGAATACTAACTAATTGAAGCCCATGATGGCGCATTCCTCCAGGTATCCTCTCCCTAGAAATGGGTTCTGACTTCCCAATGAGGATTGAGATGGAGGATTCAACGTTTCAGCTTCTTAGGTGTTTCTTCAACTCAATTCATTTTCTTTTATTTGTTTCTTCAATTGACAGATGAGTATATGCACATTTATGGGCACCATGTTATGTTTCTATACATGCACACATTGTAAAATGTTAAAATCCAAACAAAAATGTACATCTTCCAAAATATTTATCATTTATTTATGTTGAAAACATGAAAATCTTTTCTTCCCTGTATTTGAAATATGTAGGACATTACCATTATCTATGCTCACTCTACCGAATGATAGCCCACCAGAATCTCAAACTACTACATATATGTAACTTAGTACCATTTATCCATGTTTTCTTTCATTTATTTTAGTGATTCTGTTTGCCCCCTTTTCCCACCAGCTTATGCTGCCAAAGACAAAATTTCCTTTTATTTATGGATGGATGTTTTTCTATCTATCATGTATGTGTTACTATATGTTTTTATCCATATTTTATTTGGTGGTCATGTAAATTGGATCTACTTATAACTATTTTTGTTGCAATGAGCACAAGATTGCAGGTGTCTCTTGGACATGCTGATTTAATATCCTTTAGATTTAAAACCAAGGTGGGATTGCTGGATCATGTGGTAGTTTTATTGTTAATATTTTTTGGTTTCTCCCATAGTTTTTATAATATTTGTACTTATTTACCTCCCACCTACATTGTTTGAATGGTTTTCATCACCACATTCCTACCAGAACTTGTTATCTCTTGCATTCTCGACAGTGGCCATTCTAGAGGCATTGAGACAAGAGTCTAGTTACACTCAATTTCTTCAGGATCACTTCATTGAGAACTCTGTTCTTTCTTTAATGAACCTTCAGAGTGCCTTTGTTGAAGATCAATTAGCATTGATTGATGCATGAGATACTTCTAGACTCTCTATTTTTTCCCCTGTTAGTGCAAATTTCTGTTTTCATGCCAATACCATGCTGTCAGGAGCAGAGACTGAATTAGAGTCCTTAAGCTGTCTTACAACTGAGGCAACACCTCTCCTGGGAACTTTCAGTGTGAAGGTGCTGATAATAGATGTCCAGTCGCTATGATGACACCCTGTTCAACAGGAGGTTCTGTGCTGGCAATGGAGCTATTCAGTTCTTGACTTTGAGATTCAGACACCAGATGCCAGGAGGTAGAAACTTATGGGCCCAGTCTGATAATCTTAATTGTGCCACTCATACCTATAAAATTGGTTCTGCTTGTTTAAAGAAACTTTCTCACAACAGACCGTTTGATCACTATACTTATAAAATAAATGTGCTGAGCTTGTTCTATGTCACTGTCTCCCTTCCAGGGATTGTAGTGAACCATGGAGACCCATCTTTCCCCACTTATGTGTCTATTTGTCTTTTCTCTGTACCATCATTTCCAGTCCAGTCACCTAAATCAAGGGCTGTGCAGATTCTGAACCAGGTTTTTTTTTTTTTTAGATTTTTGCAGTTTTGTAGTTCATTTTGAGTTATGAAGTAGTGTAATGCCTTCCATTTCGTTTGTTTTTACTTAAGATGGATTGGGCTATGTTTTTATTTTTCTGAGGAATACCCAAATACTTCTAATAATGAAAAAGGAACATTGATCTCAACCACAATGCACACATACTATCCAGAGCCACATTTCCACACCCAAAATTGTTTTTTTCTGTAGTTCCTTGATAACACTTTTTATTTCTCATCTCTTAGCTAAGAACCAATCTAACAGGTGTGAGGTTCTGTCCGCTGGATTTGATCTGCACTCTTCTGGTGGTCAGTGATGTTGAGTACACACTCATACACTTTGTGGACATTTGCATATCTTTTTTGGGAAATACTTTTCAAGTCCCTTGCCAATTTAAAACCTTCTTAGTTATGGTGTTTCCTGTTGTTGTTTGTTTGTTTTGGACTATGTACCTAAGCTAGTGACTTACCTATATTGGACAGTAAAAAACATTGCTAGTCAAGGTTTTGAAATGTGGGTCTCATTCCATTGCTGGCTTTTCAATGTATTGCGTGTTGACTTTGTGTGCAGAATGTATTTGCTTTGATATAGTCTCACTTGGTAATTTCTATTTTTTTCTGCTTTGGATGTTATATATAAAAACTCACTGAGTAGGCAAGGTCTAGGAATTTTTCACCATATTGCAGTTGAGGAGTTCTACAATTTCAGTTATGTGATGGAATCTTTGCTCAACTTTGAGTATACAGTTTTATGTATGGTTTAAAATTAGGGCCCAACATCATATTTTGCATGTGGGTATATAGTTTTACCAACACCATTTGCTGAAGAAATTCATGAGGATAGCTCAGCACCCTAGATGAACTCTGTTGGCTCTTGGCTATCAATTTAACATCAAATTGGGAAGTGATAGCATTAAACAAGAATCACTAAACAAAGGGAACCATTAGATACCAAGCGCACATGTGCCATATGGTGACACTAATTCACCAACGGACAGTGGTCATGTTTACCATAGTGGAAAAAATCAGAACTCTGAAACTCAGAGAAATATTTGGCATTGATCAATTGATCATGCTGTCTGTAAAAATGAAACATATGGGAATTCTGCCCAATTATTTCTGGATCTTTATAAGGAGTGAAACCCAGTTCTTTTTTTAAACTTTTTAAATTTGTTTTAATTAGTTATACATGACAGTAGAATGCATATATGCATTGTGATATATCATACATAGATAGGATATAATTTCTTATTTTTCAAAGTTTACATGTTGAGAAATAATATTGGTCATGTAGTCACATATATACATAAAGTAATAATGTCTGTTTCATTCCACTATCTTTCCCATCCCCACATCCCCTCCCCTCCTTTTACTTCCATCTACCTAATCTAAGGTAACACTATTTTTCCCTAGTGCCCCCCATCTTATTGTGAATTAGCATCCGCATATTAGAGAAAACATTCCGCTTTTGGTTTTGTGGGATTGGCTTATTTCACTTAGCATGTGACACAGTCACATCAATGTTTATAGCAGCTTAATTCACAATAGCCAGACTATGGAACCAACCTAGATGTCCCTCAATAGATGAATGGATAAATAAAATGTGGTATGTGGTATATATACTCAATGGAATATTACTCAGCTTTAAAGAAGGGTGAGATTATGGCATTTGCCAATAAATGGTTGGAGTTGGAGAATATCATGCTAGGCAAAACCCAACTCTTGTGAGTAAAAATCTGACTTGAGTCGCTAGAACAGGGTTCATGAATCCTCCATTAACTCCCATCTTGGAGCCAGTCTGCAGACACAAAGCTCCTGTGTGGATGGACTTCCTCATGAGGAACCTGGCCACACAGCCAGAGGACACTGAGCTCTTCTTCATGCTCTTACCCAGCGAGACCAAAGTTGACCTATTACATAGAATGACTCATCATGGGGACAAGGAAACCATCAGACATTTCAGCAATTAACTGACACTGGTTCAAACTGAGGATAATTGCTGGAGACCCAAAATATCCCTGCATCCACCAATAAGAGGTGGGATTTACTACAGTTATGATTAATGAAGTCTTCTGGGACCCAAGATCTCTTGAACGAAATCCACTATCAGTTAGAACTGGTTGATGACTTTGACTTTACATATTCTTCTGATTACTTTCAAGATATTTCTTGTTTTAATTTTTAGCAAAAGCAGGTCTGTGAGTACCCACTGCTGTGTCAACTCCATGTAACAAGGTCCTCTGGGTTTCTGCATGTGGAAGTATATCTCACAGAATTAGGGCACTACTCAGTCATCTCTACTATAAACACCAAGTAAGCTTTCTAATGTGCAAAGCATGCAGAGTTCATCACACTATTTACATTTTAATATTTTAAATATGTACAGATATTTGAGAAATCTAAGAAAATCAGTGGGCTACCAGTCATGCCAGAGTGTCCCAATGGCCATTTCCTATTTCTCTCTCTTCTCTCCCACTCGACTTGTGCGTAACAAGGTCAATCATGTGCTTCATTCTCTTCCATTATTTTATAATTATGAATTCTAAAGTATTTTTATTTTCTCAACTCAATTCCTACATTTTAGAGTGAAGAAGAATCATACTAATCTAGGAAAAATAAAATCCAGGCAAACCTTGATAAAGTGGTTCCAACAGTCACGAACCATCTTCTTATTCATTTGTATACTTCTTTGTTATTAGTGTCCAGTCATCCGATTCTCATGATTCCACTTGTACATGTCATTTATTCCTAGTTACACTTCTAAGATTGGTATTCCTTCCACTTGAGTCCATAAGCAATGGCCTGTTCAGAGGTGGCTCACTTTGTCTCTTTCTCTATGCTATATTTTAGGATACAGCTGTCACAGGAGAACTGAGGAACAAACACAGTAGTACACCTTTTATCTCCAAGGACACCACCATTATATGAGGCAGATAAACACTGATTTTGGAATATGAACTAATAACATCAACAAATCACTTTAAATTTGTGTTAACATGGTATAATGACACCACAAAGAAGGAACACATCAAAATATAAACAGGGTCATAAGAAAGATTTGAGGATAATTTGACAATGAAGGGGAAGATGCTCTATGTCAATGCTGATGCCTTGAAGGGAATATGATCAAAAGATCAACAGCATCAATCGTATTTCAAAATGACTTAATCAAATACCTTATTGCCAAGCCGGGCACAGTGGCACATGCCTGTAATCCCAGAGCTCAGGAGAGGGAGGCAGGAGGTGTACAAAGCCAGCCTCAGCAATGGTGAGGTGCTTAGCAACTCAGTGAGATGCTGTCTCTAAATAAAATACAAAATAGAGCTAGGGATGTGTCCCAGTGGTCAACTGCCCCTGAGTTCAATCCCTGGAGATATCTATGTATGTATGTATATATATGTGTGTGTGTATATATATATATATATATATATATATATATATATATATATATATGTATATATATATATATATATCTTATTCCCAGATTTGTGCATTCAACATGAATATATGTTTTTATTCCAATTAAGAAAAAATTAAATTAAGCTCACATCATTATGTCAGAATATCATGTGAATTTCTAAAGATAAGGAGAAAATGTCAAAGCAGTGCAAAGATTCTAACAAATACTCCCTTGAAACAAACCCTGACTTGTCATCAAAACCAAATTCTCACTTATTAGAGAAAAATGTATTCAAATTCTGAGTTAGAAAATCAGAACACATGGGAAGAAAACTAAATTGTTTTCATTATAGCTCCATTGTAGTTTCTATCAAGTGAGACAACTACTCTTTAAGTCCCTTTATTCTTTCAGATTTCATAATATACGTGAAATCCAATAAAGTATATTATTTCATTCTATTTTTAAATATTATTACTCTGTGAAGATATTCTATTACTTAAAAATACACATTATATATTAATGCATATTAACAGAGTTTGAGGTTTATAAGAGAATTAAAGCATACAAATATATCCAGAGTCCTAAAAGAGAGAGCAAATTATACATAACCAGCTTCATATGATGTCTGTCTTTGAACTGTCACCAGCTTATGGTACGGAAATGTGCCTGTATATGATTCAGCTACCCTTACTTGATTTTTCCATCACATTAGAGCAACACAAAACTAAGAAAGGTTTCAAATTTACTTATTGAAGAGATCAATGAAATAGATGTTTTCTCAATGTCTTTCTCTCTCACTGAGCATGCCAGCATTCAGCCAGGTGTCCACCCCTGTGAATCAGCACAAACGGGCTGAGGATTGCATATCCCAGGTCCAAAAATTCTAGAGTACTTCCTTTTAGGAAATGCTTCTCTAAGGAGAATGTTATGTATAAAGACATAAAACAATTTGTCCAATAGAAGAAGAGAAAACAGAGCATCAGAAGGAGAACACTTTTAGCAGCCTTCTTCTCAGGGGGGGTTCTGTGGAGGAGCTTGGAGGTCTGAAGGTAGAGAAGGTGCTGGTGGTGCCTGTGGAGGAGGAGTACCAGGTAGCCACTGGCCCCGCCCATGACACCCTGGAACACAGCATCTCGAAGGACCATGAGAACAACAAAAATCCATCCAATTGTCCAGTTTTGTGATTGAAAATAACAATAGTTGTCACTTCTAATAATTCCTGATGTGTTCATGCTGCTGATGTGTTTAATATAAAATGGTAAGTTCATGCTAATCAAGGAATTAAGTATCCAAAAGAAGGCTAACAAGGGAAGGATGTGCCGGGCAGACCTGAGCTGCAGCCTCCCCCAGTTAGAACCTCTGGGGCTGATGGTGACAGCCTGGACCACCGTGAGGAGGCTGGTGGTGCTGATGGACAGGCCCCGGGCCACCCTGCTGAGGTAGACCACACTCTTACAGGCTGTGTCATCTATGAGGTCTCTCAACCCCAAACTGGATATTGTCATTGGCATTCCTCTTGTAAAAAGTGTTAGGATATTTGTAAAAACCAAATGGATGAGAATGAGGTGTATAGATTTCATAGTGCTTCTAAACAAGCACATGCAGTTCACAAGAACACACGTGTTCAGCACAATTCCAAGTACTGTTAGAAACATAAAGATTGTTCCCTTTATAAAATTCAAACCCATTTCTTACTTCACAGGCAGGAAATCCTGGATGTTCCAAACATCTTTTTGAAGAAAATAACAGTAATGGTGATGTTTATCTGCACAGAAATATTTCACAAGAACAGCTCCTAGAGTATAAGAACAATCAGGATATATGTAATGAAGCAAATTTTGTCCAAAGTAATATTTCTTTTCTGTAATTTTTTGGGTATCATTCTACATTCTTTCAAACATTATCTTGATGACTATTATTCAAAAATTGAAATTTTTCAAATCTGAATTTTTCTAAGCTTCATACAATCATTATCATGCTGCTTAGTCAAATTCTTGATTCCCCATCTATGTTCAACCTCAACATAGATACATTAAACCTGCACTCCCACAGTCGACCACTGGGCCACATCTCCAGCCCTTTTATGTATTTTATTTAGAGACAGGGTCTCACTGAGTTGCTAAGTGCCTCACCATTGCTGAGGCTGGCTTGGAACCCGTGATCCTCCTGCCTCAGCCTCCCAAGTGCTGGGATTACAGGCGTGCGCCACCATGTCCAGTTCCCTGTCATTTTTATATCATTCTATATTCTTATTATTAGGATTCCAAAGTCCAAGATCATGCTTTGCTCTTCTTCCCAATGCCCAGTACACAAGCATTTGTAAAATCCAGTTGATTCAGTGTCTTTAACAAATGTAAATGCAACCCTATTTCAAATTCCACATTCTCTCTTTTTTTGTTCAATGTTCCCTTCTATCTATTATTTGGGTCAGCACCACAATTCCAGGTTGGTTTTTGCTTAGAGTTTTCCACCTTTCATAAGGAGGGCTACCCTTCTGTGTTCTCCTGCATGCTAATAGAAATCTGTGGTTTCATTGCTTACTAATTCTCAGAGAATCTCTGTAGTCCTCAATGTGACATTGAACTCCAACCTTTACAGATGGAATCCAATAGGTAAAGCCAAATCAGTCAAAGACAGGCAGGAATGAGTCACCAGGTGAGGATATCAGATTACGGACAGCATGCAGCCAGCTACCCTGTCCCTGGGGAGCTGTGGAGTGCTGCTCTGCTCAGCAGAAGGCTGAGTCCCAGTGATGACGTCAGGAACTGCTAAGGGCATCCTGGGCCAGTTCTGCATGTGGTGGTGTTTATCCAAAGGTTAGGGTATGAGGAATGATCACCTGCTATGTGCTGCCAGGAGATGAAGGCAATGTATGAATTAGGAATCCCCAATAATACCTCCTGGGAGAAAAGCAGGTTGGGAGACATTTGGCATGAATGAAGTCACTCAAGCGCTTTCCTGAGGGAATTTTACAGCCCTCACAGAACCTTAGGGAAGCAATGATCTCAATCCACTCTTCAGTCTGCTCTAGTCTTTTCCCCCACATTCTCAAAAATTGGACTTCTGTGATATTTAAACTTCCTGGCTCATTTCCATGAAATCCTGGCCAGGATGTTATGTTTTCCTGTTAGATTTCCAATCTCAAATCTCACCTACGAATTTATGTCAATTGTGGTTAATTTCTCCATAAGAAAAGGACCTATGATGTTGAAATAACATTGTAGGATTTGCATGTATCAATGTACATGGAATACAATTCTACAAGCCTTCCTCCCAGCTCCTGCTATTTATTAAAAGATTGCTTTAGATTTCTCCGCCAAATGTTCCTGGCAGCTGAAAGTGCAAGAATACAGGTTGTAACCAGGTTAGGCAGCACAATGTAGCCCTTGAATTCAGGAAGATTCATGACTGTCTTTCCAACTCTGTTTTCTCCACTAACAAATGGGGAGAATAAAGCCTGCACCAATGCCTTAAAGTAAACAGCACAAATTCCTAAATATCTACTGTGCAACACCTTATGATACAAGCTTTAATGATTCAGGCAAAGCAGTTTCAACTAGTAGGTAAAGGATGAAAATTATTACAATCAGTGTACATCATGGCCCTGAGAACTTATCAAATGTTTTTTATATTTCTTGTATATTTCTAGTTTTTTTTTTTTCTCGTATTTTCAGCCCATTCTCACATTCCCAAACTACACAGCTCTGAATCAAATTTGGGAAGCACTTCTTAAACAAACTCCCTTCTCTTTCACTCCGAAGAAAATGAAGAATGTCAGAGGAGAGAGTGGCATTGTCCCATATTGGTTTTACAATTATGGAGTGAATGGTTCTGAAATAAAGTATCTGCATTCAGAGAAATGTATCATCCCACACCTGGAGATAAGAGCAAAGAGCTAGGCAGGTTCATGCATCCATCCTGGGGAAAATGTCCCAAGATAAATATGACATTGTTGGTCCTGGCTCATGATACTACATTAAACTTAAAGAAATTGCTCTGGGATATTAAGACCAAGCAAAATAATGAAAACACACTGGAATTCATAACAAGAAACTATGATTTTAAATACTAATTGTTTTACTAGGCACTCCAACAAACAAACATATAATGAATGAATTTGACTCACATGTATGGTCTAATGTTATGTGTGAGGACAGTTTCAAGGTGGAGGCAGAAAAAAATGCCTTCAGTATAAACACACTGCACTTATGAACCTATAAACATAATGCAAGTGAAAATCACACCTTGGAAACCCCCAAAAATACACCAAAAACTAGGTGCAGAAATCTTTAAGCTAGAAATGTTTATAGAGTCTTAGAAGGAACACATGGAGACTGAAGAAACTAAGCTTTTCTAGAAGAAGACAAAGCTTCTAACTTTCTATCCTCAGGACCCACCACACAGCTCTCTGATGAATCCTGATCCTGAGATTTTTTTTTTTTTTTTTTTTTAATCCACCGTGTCAAATATGCTCTGTTTCAGCTGAGGGACATCTTTTATAAACTGCCCCTACCTTCTTGGCCCAGATGAATAGCTTTAGATACCAGAAGAAGAGTAAAAATCCTAAGGCTCAGACCCACCCAGCAACTCCATTACTCAGTCACAGAGGGTAAGATCGGTGCTGCTGAGGAAATGTCACAGGTGCCTGTGATCAATTCAGATCCTCAGGCGTGCTCACCTTGGTGGCATGCTGCAGATGAGTTCTGTGTCGGTCCTTTGAACAAGATGCAGCTTTCGAGGTTGTTTATGTACCTTCTGGATTTTTGAGGCTCTTGATACCATTAACTACCCCTGAGGCTGCACTTTGCAGCATATTCACCTGTCAAAGAGAAGCAAGCCCTCTGCAGATCCTCAGTCCCTAAAGTATGACTTTCCCTCTCTCTACAATTACTGCATTTGTTTGGCTCAGAAGTTTTCTCAGTCTTAATTGGGGCTTAATTATTTTAATAAAAGTTTGTGCAGTGAGAAAGTGAACAACCAGGCACAGTTCTGCATCTGAGTTCCCATTTCTTGGCCCCCCTTCTCTTCCCAAAGGTCCTCAGTGAATCAGAATGGGGCCGGCATCTCAGACCCCAAGTGCCAGTTCTCCTCATTTTCAATGCTTTTCTATGTACAGGGATATGGTACATGATGACCAGAACGCAAAACTCTGCTTTCAAGCAATCCCCAACCAGTACGTGGACAGGACAGGAGTCACTTTTCTCCACTCCACCTATGACACTTGCTGTTCAAGGACATCGCTATTAGTGATTTCATTATATATATGTATGTATAAAACCAAGTTGGACCCAATGGGTAGATGCACCCACAGTGTCCCTCTTGAAATACCAAACCTGCCACCATTAAAATGCAAATCAAAATTACAATGAGATTTCATCTAATCTCAGTTAGAAAAGCATTCTTCCAGAACAAAAATAATAATAGGTTCTAAGATGCAACAAAACATGGAAATTCATACATTTTTGGCAGGACTAAAAGTTAGTACAATCCATGCTGGTAAGCAGCTGCTTAAAAATCTAAAAATGAACCACCATATGATCCGGCTATACCACTCATTGCTGTTTTTTCAAAGAAACTAAAAATAAAATACTCTAGTGATACAAGTTCATCGATATTCATAGCAGCATCTAGGTTGGTTCCACAGTCTAGCTATTGTGAATTGTGCTGCTGTAAACATTGATGTGGCTGTGTCCCTGGAGTATGCTGTTTTTAGTTCTTTTGCATATAGACCAAGGAGCGGGATAGCTGGGTCATAAGGTGGTTCCATTCCCAGTTTTCCAAGGAATTTCCATACTGCTTTCCAGATTGGCTGCACCATTTTGCAATCCTACCAGCAATGTAAGAATGTGCGTTTTCCCCCACAATCTCGCCAACACTTATTGTTGTTTGTGTTCTTAATAGCTGCCATTCTGACTGGAGTGAAATGAAATCTTACAGTAGTTTTGATTTGTATTTCTCTAATTGCCAGAGATGTTAGACATTTTTTCATGTATTTGTTGATTGATTGTATATCTTCTTCTAAGATTTTTGAGTTCTTTGTATATTCTGGAGATTAGTGCTCTATCTGATGTGCATGTGTTAAAAATTGGTTCCCAATTAGTTGGTTCTCTATTCACCTCACTGATTTTTTCTTTTGCTGAGAAGAAGCTTTTTAGTTTGAATCTATCCCATTTATTGATTCTTTATATTAATTCTTACACTACAGGAGTCTTATTAAGGAACTTGGGGCCTAATCTGACATGTTGGAGATTAGAGCTTACTTTGTCTTCTAATAGGAATAGTGTTTCTGGCATAATTCCTAGATCCTTGATCCAATTTGAGTTGAGTTTTGTGCATGGTGAGAGATAGGGGTTTAATTTCATTTTGTTTCATATGGATTTCCAGTTTTCCCAGCACCATTTGTTGAAGAGGCTATCTTTTCTCCAATGTACACCTAAGGCATCTTTGTCTAACATAAGATAACTGTAATAATATGCATTAGTCTCAGTGTCCTCTATTCTGTACCATTGGTCTACAAGTAAATTTTGGTGCCAATTACATGTTGTTTTTGTTACTATTGCTCTGTAGTATAATGTCTGGTATGGTGATGCCACCTGCTTAACTCCTCTTACTAAGGATCGCTTTAGCTATTCTGGGTCTCTTATTTTTCCAGATGTATTTTATGACTGCTTTTTCTATTTCTATGAGGAATGTCATTGGGATTTTTATTGGAATTGCATTAAATCTGTATAGTGCTTTTGGTAATATGGTCATTTTGACAATATTAATTCTGCCTATCCAAGAACAAGGGAGATCTTTCCATCTTCTAAGGTCTTCTTTAATTTCTTTCGATAGCATTCTGTATTTTTCATTATAGAGGTCTTTCGCGTCTTTTGTTAAGATGATTCCCAAGAATTTTATTTTTTGTTTGCTACTGTAAATGGGGGGGTAGTATTCCTCATTTCCCTTTCAGAGGATTTGTCATGAATGGATAAAGAAAATGTGGTATGGAATATTACTCACAATAAAAGAGAATAAAATAATGGCATTCTCAGGTAAAAGGATGAAGTACATATTGCAACTGAATATAAATAAATGTGGCCACAGGGCTGAGATGAGAGGCGACAGCAGCATCTTTTCTTCAGAAGAGAGATCCGCCTGGGCCTGGCCTGTGGGAATGGATCCGGGTCACTGGCTTCCTCTGTGTCCTGTCTAACTCATTGCCTAGAGACGCACCCTGCACACATTAGGGAATAGAAACCTGTGCCACACATGGAAGAGTCACCTGAGTTAAATTCTCTGGTGTGAAAGGGGAAACCCAGGAGTGCATGGGTTGAGTAGTCAATCATGATAGTTGTAACCTTAAAGTTAAGCAAAAAAAAAAAATTAACAATGAACACCATTGTCTGGTATAATAGGAACACTAACCTCTGTGATATTTGTTAGAGGATTTCATTTATGAACTTGCAGTTTTTGCATAAGTTTGAGATGTATAGAAATCCTTGTAACAGTCATATGATCTCAGTGATTTGAGATACCAAAACTATTTTCCTTAAGGCAGTTCTAACAGGAAGGTTTATAGCACTGAGTCAACATCAAAAAATAAAAAATAGGGCTGGGGATATAGATCAGGTGGTAGAGTGCTTGCTTCACACACACAAGGACATGGGTTCTATCCCAAGCACCACAAAAATAGAAAAATACCAAATAAATTAACATTATATCTCAAGACCCTACATAAAAAGAAACCAACACCAAAATGAGTACAGATTTTAAAATTCCACAGATGAATTAAACAAAGAGCAGGGTTTTTGAAAGGTTAAACAAGATTGATAAATCCTTTACCAAACTAGCAAAAGGACAGAGTGAAAAAACTCAAATTTAAAAAAAAAATCCAAGATGAAAAAAATAAATCACCACAGACACTACTGAATACTAGAGGATCATCAGAAACTAGTTTGAAAGTTTATAATCCAAAAACTAGAAAATCTTGAAGATATTGACAAATTCCTAGAGAAATATGACCTCACCAAACTGAACCATAAGGATACAAATCACTTAAACAGATCAACACCAAGTAATGAAATTAAGCAGCTATCAAAATCCTTCCAGCAAAGAAAAGCCCAATTCTGGATGGACTCTCAGCTGAGTTCTAACAGACCTTCAATGAATTAACATCAATCCTCCTCAAATCATTCCATGAAACAGAAAAGTAAGAAATACTGCCAAATTCATTCTCTGATGCAGGTATCACCATACCAAAACCAGACAATGACACATCAAGGAAACAAAATTTTAGTCCATTATCCCTGATGAACTTAAATGAAAACATTCTCAATAAAATACTGGCAAATTACATACAAAAACACTTTACAAACATAGTGCTGAGGAACCCAGCCTAATTCTATCTTTAGATTGGTAGCCAGCTTGTCACAAGGTTATGAAAAGTTCATTTCTGTTCTACTGTAAAATGCTAAGATTTTTATTTGGCCTAACTATATTTTGATGTTTTTTAGAAACTTGCTTGGAATTCCTGCCCATGCCTTGAACTCACCCATGCCTGGCTTTCCCTGACCAGATAACAACCCTCTCTGAAGTCCCAGCTCCTCATTAACTTTGCTGTTAGAATCGGAGTTTGCCCCCTACTTTGAGACGTGCAACAATGTAGATCATGAGCCTGCTCTCTGCCCTCGGTTACGCTTGCCTGAACCCTGCCCCTGTAAGTTTCCATGACACCCACCTTTGTAACTTTTTTGTGTTATAAAAGTTTTCCTGCTTTCAGACAAGTCACTGCTCTCTATCCTGGTTTGGGGAGACAGTCACTGATCAGCTTTGTATATAAGATAAGCTTGCTTTAATTTGATTTAAATTGGAGTTGGTGGTCTTTTCTTTGCCTCATGGTTACACAGTGTATTATCATCAGATGGATTTCATAATATGAATGCAAGGTTGATTCAACATATACAAATCTAGAAATACCCTCTCAGATGCTCACCCCTCTGCTCACCCACACTTGTCACATTTATAAGGTTTCTCGCCGTATGGACTGCATACTGAATAAGCAGACTTGAGATCCTAGTGAAGCCCTTCCCACACTGCTCATATTTGTGGTTTTTTGTTTGTTTTTGTTTTTGTTTGTTTGTTTGTTTTTTCCTGTGTGGTCTCTCAGATGAAGTGGTATTTCTGAGTTCTGACTGAAGTCCTTGCCACACCCACCACATTTGCACTGTTTCTCTGAAGTATGGATTTTTTCAGAGGGGTGAGCGTCTGGGCTGGTATTTGGTATTTTCCTACAGTCATTATGGTGACAGGGTTGTTCCTCTGTGTGAGCTCTCTGATGACTACGGCTGACCAACTGTGATTTCCATCTATAAATATCTTTACAGTTACAGTCAAAGGGATCCAAAGAGCCCTCCAACTGGCTACTCTGGCCATTTGCCTCCTGGTCAAACAATGGTGACTCCAGTTCTGTTACATTAGACACAAGTTTAACTTGAAGGTTTTCTGGACAATTATTCATAGGAAGATTTTCCCCTCTTATCACTTTTCTCTGAGTGCTTTCTTAAGTTACAAAGAGACCTCTGCTCTCCTGAGGATCCTGAAGTTCATTCTTACAGAATTTTATAGGGGGAGTCTTGTGTGGCCATTTGGCTTGGAATATCAAAGGCAAATATATTTCACTTGCAATGTTTTTGAAATCATCACTTTGAAGAGTAAACACACTGTTCCTGTTTATGGAACTATGACAAGGTGCTTCTCCCCACTGTTGACACAGGGAAACCTCTCAGGATCCCCATGGGGTTCCCCCTAAGGACTTACAATGTAATCCAGATTCCAGGTATTATATTGTCATCTCTCCCCAGATAAGCCAGTAGATTTCATAACAGATCCTGAAGTTCTTTCTCTTGGTTTTCCACAGAACTTTCATTCAGGTCTCCTAGAACTTTGCCACATCTTC
This sequence comes from Tamias sibiricus, assembly GCA_025594165.1. Classification (NCBI taxonomy): domain Eukaryota; kingdom Metazoa; phylum Chordata; class Mammalia; order Rodentia; family Sciuridae; genus Tamias; species Tamias sibiricus. The sequence continues at coordinate 24,283,925 of CM046666.1, read as the reverse complement.
CTCTCAGGGAAATGCAGATTCTCGCCTCCACAGGGCTTTGATCACACAGGCCAGGTCTCCCCATCGAAGCCCATGAGGACAAGCAAATTTGGCAGCCATCTGCATCTGTAAGCTCTGCCTGTTTCCTCAGAATTCCCAATTTCTGCCCTAAATTTCTGGTTGAAGTAGGCGCTCTCAGGTTATATGGATGGCCTCTGAGATGGGATCTTGGACGCCCAAGGCGCCATCCTTTTTCTCTGCAACCTGACTCATTGCTAGGGTACAAGGTTCTGGTGCAACATTCTTTCAGTGAGGGTGGTGCTGTGGGTGGTGCTGTGGAGCAGAAACCTGGGTCCCTGCAGGGAGCCCTCTCGACTGCCTGTGTCCACAGAGCAACTCCTTAGAACAAGGCCACTCACTGGCGTGGACAAGGCTGATGTGACCACCACAAAGCCCCCAGTCAGGCCCAGGCCAGGGCTCAGCCACATGAGAGGACTGTTGGCAAGCTTTTGATGGTGTCTTCTATTCCATTGCTGGAAGTTGATCTGTCTAAATTGTTTATGTCCTCCTGATTCAGTTTGGCCAGATCATATGCCTCTAGAAATCTATCAGTGTCTTCAGGATTTTCTATTTTATTGGAGTACAAATTTTCAAAATAGTTTCTAATTATCTTCTGTGTTGCAATTATGTCTGTCATATTTCCTTTTTCATCACAAATTTTAGTAATTTGAGTTTTCTCTCTCCTTCTTTTCATTAGGGTGGTTAAAGATTTGCCAATTTTACTTATTTTTTTTTCAAAGAACCAGCTTTTAGTTTTGTCAAATGTTTCAATTGTTTCTTCAGTTTCAATTTCATTGATTTTAGCCCTGATTTTAATTATTTCCTGTTTTCTACTACTTTTGGTGTTGATTTAATCTTCTTTTTCTAGGGCTTTGAGATATAATTTAGGTTATTTATTTGTTGACTTTTTATTCTTTTAATGAATTACTTTGGTGCAATGAACTTTCCTCTTAACACAGCCTTCATAGTGTCCCAGAGATTTTGATATGTTTTATCAGAGTTCTCATTTTTCTCTAAGAATTTTTTTTATCTCTACCCTGATGTCTTTTGTTGTCCATGAATCACTCAATAGCATATTGTTTAGTATCCAGGTGTTGGAGTAGCTTTATTTTTTATTTTGTCATTGATTTCTAATTTCATTCCATTATAATCTGATAGAATGCAGGGTAATATCTCTATTTTATTGTATTTTCTAATACTAGCTTTGCAGCATAACATATGGTCTATTTTACAGAAAGGTCCATGTGCTGTTGAGGAAAAAAGTGTATTCTTTTCTTGACAGATGAAATATTTTGTATATATCTGTTAAGTCTAAATTATTGATTGTATTATTGAGCTCCATGATTTATTTTTTATTTTTTTATTTGTTTTAATTAGTTATACATGACAGCAGAATGCATTTATGCACTGTGATATATCTTTGTTTGATTTTTGTTTGGAAGATCTTTCCAGTGGTTAGAGAGGTTTGTTAATGTCACCCAGTATTATTGTGTTGTGGTCTATTTTATTCTTGCAATTGAGAAGGTTATTTTTTCTTTTGCTTTTTTGTTTGTTTGTTTGTTTTTGTTTTTATATATACATGGATTCTCCATTGTTTGGGGCATAGATATTTGTGATTGCTATGGCTCCCTTTGCTAATTTTTATTGTTGTTTTTAATTTCCTCCTCATACAATATTTTGCCAAGAATGCTCTGTAGTGCAGACTTTCTTGTTGTAAATTCTTTTAACTTTTGTTTATCATGGAAGATTTTTAGTTCATCATCCTATATGAAGCTTAATTTTGATGAATGTAAGATTCTTGGTTGTCATCCATTTTCTTTCAGAGCTTGGTATATGTTGTTTCCCCGAGCTTTGAGGGTCTGGGTTGAAACATCTGCTGAGATCAGAATTGGTTTCCCCTGTATGCAATCTGAAACTTTTCTCTCGCAGCTTTTAAAATTCTATCCTCACTGTGTATGCCAGGCATTTTCATTGTAATGTGACTTGGTGTAGATCTGTTTTAGTTTTTTAATTGGTGTTCTGTAACCCTCTTATATTTGATATTCCAATTCATTCTTCATGTTTGGGATATTTTCTGATATTGTCATTGAAGAGATTGTACATTCCTTTGGTTTGTATCTGTGCCTTCCTCTATCCTGATAAATTTTAGATTTGGTCTCTTCATGTTACCCCATAATTCTTGAATGTTCTATTCATGGTTTCTTACCATCTTCATTGTGTGGCCAACTTTATTCTCAAGATTATATATTTTGTCTTCATTACCAGAGCTTCTGTCTTCCAAGTGATCTAGTCAGTTGGTGATGCTTTCTACTGTATTTTTTATTTGGTTTATTGTTTCCTTCATTTCAAGGATTTCTGATTTTTTTTCAGAGTCTCTTTCTTGAAGTAATCTTCTATACCCTGTATTTGCTTTCTTATCTCTTTGTTGGAGTGATCAATTTTTGCCTGTATTTCCTCTCTACTCACTTTGTTGAAGTGATCAAGTTTGCCTGTATTTTCTTTCCAATCTCTTTGTTGGAGTGATCAATTGTTACCTGTAATTTCTCTCTTATATTATTCTCGGCTCACAGATCATTTTAATTATGTATATTCTGAACTCCTTCTTTGACATTTCACTTGCTGTGCTGTCAATGGATTCTATTATTGTAACATCTTGATTTGTTTGGGGCATTTTCCTCCCTTGTTTTTTCATGTTGTTCATGTGTCTCCCTCTCTAACAGTGCAGATCTGAGATAGTACAGTTTTCATCCTATAATCTTATAGTGTCCCTGCAGGTTACCAATACCTCAACTCTGGTGTACCCGAGCCTGCAGAGCCATTGGTCTTCCTAGTCCTGGTTGTTGTCTTTAGATGGAAGCAGGCTGGGAGAGCCATGCATTGATATGTGGGGTGACCACAGCATAGTGGGTCTTCTCCTCCCCAAACTCATGGTCAGTCCCCTCCACTGCGCATTAGGCCAGGTTGTCTCCACCTCCACCTATTCCACATGTGGGCCAGGGTCAGTCTGCTCCACCTTCTCCGCATGTAGAGCAGGGGTAAGTATTTTCTTGATATATTAAAGTCACTCCTTAATGAGGAGGGAGGGAGGGAGAGAAGAGAAAAAAATGAGAGTGGGGGTGGAGGGAGGACTTTGATCAAAACAGAAGAAAAATCTGTAGACTGGATGAGGGGGATTGAGAAAGAGATAGTTAAATGCCTAATGTTCTCCTGATTGGCTGACTCTACTCTTTTGCTCTACCTTCTGTTATTATGATATCAAAATAATAAATACACATACACACGCACACACATATACACATACACACACACACACACATACATATGATTCATTATGGTATTTTCATGTTGGACATAGCATAGTTTAGTTGTTTTTTTTTTACCTCTTTCTCTCAATCCCAGCCACTGTACTATTGGTTACCTTCCTATTTTCTTAAGATCACTTTTATATTTCTCCTCTCTCCCTCTCTCTTTCTCTCTTTCTCTCTTTCTCTCTCCCCCTACATGTGAAGGATAATATTTAACCCTTGACATTCTGAATCTGGCTTATTTCACTTAGCATGATGTTTCCATTTTCATCCATTCACCTGCAAATGACACAATTTTATTTTTTCATGGCAGAGGCATGTTCAGTTTGTGTGTATATACCACATTTTCTTTATCCATTTATGTATTGGTGAGCACCTAGGCACTTCCGTAATTTGGCTAATATGAATTCCACGTCTAAAGACATTAATTTGCCTGTGTCACTATATTAAGGTGATTTTAGCTCTTTTGAATAATACCAAGGAGTGGGGTAGCTGGATCATATGGTGGTTCCATACCTAGTCTTTTGAGGAATCTGCATACTGTTTTCCACAGTGGTTTTCAGAATTTGCAGTCCCACCAACAACATATAAGTGTGTTACCCCCATATCTTCACCAGCAATTATTATGATTTTTATCTCTAATGTTGTGTATGCTTCAGTAAGATAAAATTAGAGTGTAGTTTTGATTTTGATTTCTCCAATTTGTAAGGATGTTGAACGTTTTCACATATATTTGATATTCATTTGTATTTCTTCTTTTGAGAAATGTTTGTTCCCTAATATTGCCCTTCATTGACTAGGTTAATTTATTGGGGGGGGGCATTGTTAAAACATTCATAAACATTCATTTGTTTCTTTTTAGTTCTTTCGTTGGGTTTTTTTTTTTTCTGTGTGTGTTTGTGTATGTGTGTTTAGTTTTATAACTTATTGATATTAATGCTTTACTGCAATTGTAGATGGCAAATATTTATTGTCCTGTAGGCCCATGTCAGACATCCAGAGCACTTGTGGTGAAAATTTATGGTGTCCAACAAGCAAATGTGGTACCAAGTAAATGTAGTTGGAAGGAAACTTCTCTCTTTCACAGTGTCGATACTGATCAAAGCCGGGCAAAATGTTTGGACTCACCCAGTTGAGTGTGTTTTCATGGCAGCTATTCAAATGCATTTTGAAACCTTATGATGGTTTCTCACAATTAAGGTGCTGATGTTTCCATCCTTCCTCCTACCAGTTAACATGTGACCACGGCTCATGTGTTCTATCTGTACACCCACATGTGATTCAGTGGACAGATCAAGGTAACCTTGCTCATCTTCAACTTTAAGCCCTTTCAGTTGAGATGGGTGTTTTCAGGGTGAACTGGTGGTCTTTTTAACCCATTTCAAAAGAGGAATGCATACCAGAAACTCATGATAGAACTGGTGAAAAAATTAGTGGCATGAGTCATACAGTGATTATTTTAACAGCTTTCTTTCTCAGATGCTCTTTTTTATTTAATTGACACTAATTTACACATACTTATTGGTACAGGAGATATTTTTATACACATATGCATTTAATAATATTCAAATCAGGGCACACACACACACAACCTCAAATATATGTCTTTTTTTATGCTGAAGGCTAGGAAACACTCTTCCTCAGCTTTTTGAAATATACACTGTTATCATTATCAACTAATGCTGTTGAATTATAGGCGCACCAAAACTCCTTGCTCTGTGTATGCCTGGTAACTTTGAACCATTTCTCCACTTTCCTCATCTTTCCTTCCCCCCAATCCTCTGATGTTCCCCATTCTGCTCTCCAGTTCTATGAGATCAATATTTTCCTATTTCAACTTTGAGTGACACCTTGTGGTGCTACAGTAATTGTCTCTTTGTGCTATTTTTGCTGCAGTGGACATAGGATTGCAGGTGCCTCTTGGAAATGATGATTTCACACTCTTTAGATTTAAACCCAGTGGTGGATCTCTGGATTATGTGTTAGTTTATTGTTAATTTTTTTGGATTTCCACACTGTTTTCATATGTATCTGTACTTATTCACATTCCCATGACGTACAGTGTGCAAGGGTTCCATTTTGCCACATCACTACCAGAACTTGTTACCTTTGGTATTTTTGACAGTGGCCTTTCTAGTGGCATTGAGGCTGGGCAATGTGCATTACACCTGATAATTACTAAGTTGAAAATTTGTAAGTTGTCTTCTGGAAATGTGTTCTATAGATTAATTGCCCTTTTTAATCAGGGCCTTTTGTTGTTGTTCTTGAATTTGTTTGAATGTGTTTTGTTATTTTTTTTTTTCATGTTTGTTTGCATATCTTGGATCCAACCCAGGGCATTGCCTGTATTGACAATGCTCTCCCACTAATCAATACCAACTCTTGCTGTTGAGTGTTTAAGTTTCTTTTATATATACTCAAAATATATGAACTACATTCTTTCAAAATATGTTCAACTATTAGGTAATTGGTCTCTTCATTCTGTGTTTATTCTTTTCTTTTCCTGTACAGAAGTACTTTTTAGTTCAATAGAATCCCATGTTTCTTTTTCTTGTTTCTGTCATTTTGGTGATTTGTCAAAAATCCTTGTGTATTATAATGTCCTGAGTCTTTCCCCTGGTTTTCTCCTACTCACTTTGGTTGATTCAGGTATTATATTTAATTTTTAATCCATTTTAATAGATGTTGTAGCTTGGTAAGACACAAGAGTGTACTAGACATTCTTTCTCCATGTGGATATGCAATTTTTCCATGACCATTTCATTGAGAAAACTTTTTTTTTTCTCTAATGAAATCTTTAGAGCACCTTTGCTGAAAAATCAATTCAGCTGTGAGATGCATGAGCTACTTCTAGGCTCCCTATTCTTTTCCATTAGTACAAGTGTCTGTTTTAATGCCAATGCCATATTGCTTGGCCTTATTGTAACTTTGTAGTATGTTTTGATATCTGAAGTACTGTAATGCCTTCTACATCATTCTTTTGCTTAAAATGGATTGGGCTGTGCTTTTAATTTTCTGAGGAATATCCATCACTTCTCATAATGGAAAAGGAACATTGATCTCAACAACAGTGCACACATAATATCCAGAGTCACTTTTCCTATATCCAAAATTGTTTTTTCTCCACTTTCTTACTGAAAACAATGATTAATTTTCTTCCTCCTAGTTAAAACCAATCTAGCTGGGCATGGTGGTGCATGCCTGGAATCCCAGTGGCTGGAGGATCTGAGGCAGAGGATCAAGAGTTCAAAGCCAGCCTCAGTAATGGCAGTGGGAGAGTGGCACCAAACATGTGTGAGGCCCTGAGTTCTCCTCAGCATCAAAAAGATAAATAAAAAAAGTATGGCTGTTTACAATTTAAAAAGTATTTTTTTAAAAAAAGAGTTCAAAGACAACCTCCAATAAGTTAAAATGCAACTCAGTGAAATGCTGTCTCTAAAGGAAATACACAAAAAAATAGGGCTAAAGCTGTGGCTCAGTGGTTGAGTGCCCCTGAGTTTAACTAAGGGTACCATCACCCCCCAGAAGAACCAGTGTAAAAGGTTTGAGGTTGTTTCTTCTGAGATTTGATTTGCAGTTTCCTCATGGTTAGTGATGTTGAGCCTGCTCATATACTTTTGGACATTTGCATGTATTCTTTGTGAAAATATTTTTGAAGTCCCTTGCCGTTTTATAACCTGCTTAGTCTTGTTTTTTTTTTTTTTTTTTTTCTTTTTTTGGTCCCACCTATGTGAGTGACTCACATAATTTGAACAGTAAAACTGTGCAAACTCACAGGGATTTTCAAATGTGGATCTCATGCTATTGCTGGCTTATCAAATGTGTTGAGTGTCTTTCCTTGTGTGTGCAGAATGTATTTATTTTCACATAATGGTGCTGGGTAATTTCTTACTTATTTTTTTTCTGCTCTGAAGTCATATCCAAAAACTCACTGAGGAGACCAAAGTCAAGGAGTGTTTCCATATTTGCATTTGAGGATTCTACAATTTCAGTTATATATATGAATCTTTGCTCAACTTTGAGTTTGTTGTGTGGTTTCAAATTCAGGGTCCAGTGTCATATTTTGCATGTGGGTAGCTAGTTTTAGACCATTTGCTGAAGAAATTCATGAGGTACCCAGCATCCTAGATGAACTCTGTTGGTTCTTGCCATCAATTCAACATCACATTGGGAAGTGTTAGCATTGAACTAGATTCTCTAAACAAAGGGGACCATCAGATCCCAAGGTCACATAGTGCCATGTGATGGCACTGATTGATTCACCAAGGACAGTGGCCATGTTTACCAAATGAAAAATAATCAGAAGCTGTGAGACTCAGAGAGAACTTTGGCATTGATCAATTGATCATGGTGTCTGTAGAAATGAAAACATACGGGAGTTCTGCCCATTTTTTTCTGAATCTGTGAAAGGAGGGAAACCCCAACTCCTCTGAGTGGAAACCTGACTTGAGTCTCTAGAGCAGGTCCATGGCTCCTCCACGAACTCCCACCCTGGAGCCAGTCTGCAGACACAGAGCTCCTGTGTGGAGGGAGTGGAGCTGCTCGAGAGGAGCCTTGCTGCACTGCCGGAGCACACTGACCTCTTCCTCCTGCTCTTCCCCAGACAGACAGACGTTCACCTCATAGAATGGCTGGGCCCGGGAACAAGGGAACCACCAGACATTTCAGTGATTAACTGACACTGGTTTGAACTGAGGATAATTCCTGGAGACCC
>CM046666.1:24217779-24275767 GCA_025594165.1 Tamias sibiricus | reverse complement strand
GATAGGAAAAGAAGAGCTCAAATTAGCACTATTTTCTGATGACATGATAATATACCTAGAAGACCCAAAAAACTCTACCAGAAAAACTTTTACAACTAGTAAATGAATTCGGCAAAGTAGCAGGATACAAAATCAATACCCATTAGTCAAAGGCATTTTTATACATCAGTGACAAAGCCTCTGAAAGGGAAATGATGAAAATGACCCCATTTACAATAGCATCAAAAAAAATAAAATACCTGGGAATCACTTAACAAAAGAGGTGAAAGACCTCTATAAAAAAATTATAGAACACTAAAGAAAGAAATCATAGAAGAACTCAGAAGATGGAAAGATCTACCTTGCTCTTGGATAGGTAGAGTCAATATTGTCAAAATGTCCATACTACCAAAGGCATTATACAGATTTAATGCAATTCCAATCAAAATTCCAATGTCATTTTTCAAAGAAATAGAAAAAGCAATCATGAAATTCATCTGGAAAAATAAGAGACCCAGAATAGCCAAAGCAATCCTGAGCAAGAAAAGTAAAGCAGGGGGCATCACCATACTGGACTTTAAATTATACTATAGAGCAATAGTAACTAAAACAGCATGGTATTGGCACCAAAACAGACTGGTGGACCAATGGTACAGAACTGATGACACAGAGACTAATACATATAATTTCAGTTATCTTATATTAGACAAAGTCACCAAAAATGTACAGTGGAGAAAGGATAGCCTCTTCAACAAATGGTGCTGGGAAAACTGGAAATCCATATGGAAACAAAATGAAATTAAACTTGTATCTCTCACCATGCACAAAACTCAATTCAAAGTGGATCAAGGACCTAGGAATTAGACCAGAGACAATACACTTAATAGAAGAAAAAAGTAAGCTTTAATTTCCAACATGTCGGATTAGGCCCCAAGTTCCTTAATAAGAATCCTGTAGCACAAGAACTATTACCAAGAATTAATGAATGGGATAGATTTAAACTAAAAAGCTTCTTCTCAGCAAAAGAAACAATCAGTGAGGTGAATAGACAGCCAACTAATTGGGAACAAATATTTAATACATGCACATCAAAATCAACACCCATAAATCAAACTCATTCCTATACATCAGCGATACATCCACTCAAAGAGAAATTAGGAAAACTACTCCATTCACAATAGCCTCAAAATAAATAAAATACCTGGGAATCAATCTAACAAAAGAGGTGAAAGACCTCTACAATGAAAACTACCAACACTAAAGAAATAAATTGAAGAAAACCTCAGAAGATGGAAAAATCTCCCATGCTCCTGGATAGGCAGAATTAATATTGTCAAAATGGCCATAGTACCAAAAGTGCGATGCAGATTTAATGCAATTCCTATTAAAATCCCAAAGACATTCTTCACAGGAATAGAAAAAGCTGTCATGAAATTTATTTGGAAAAATAAGAGACCCAGAATAGCTAAAGCAATCCTTAGGAAGAAAAGTGAAGCAGGAGGCATCACAATACCTGACCTTAAACTATACTACAGAGCTATAGTAACAAAAATGGCATGGTATTGGCACCAAAATAGACTTGTAGACCAATGGTACAGAATAGAGGACACAGAAATAAACCCACACAAATATGATTATCTCATACTAGACAAGGGTGCCAAAAACATTCACTGGAGAAAAGATAGCCTCTTCAACAAGTGGTGCTGGCAAAACTGGAAATCCATATGTTGCAAAATGAAATTAAACCTATATCTCTCACCCTGCTCAAAAATCAACTCAAAGTGGATAAAAGACTTAGGCACTAGAACAGAGACCCTCTGCCTAATAGAAGAAAGAGTAGGCCCAAATGTGCACCACATTGGTCTAGGATCTGACTGCCTTCACCAGACTCCTAAAGCACAAGAAGTAAATCAAGAATCAATAAATGGAATGGATTCAAATTAAAAAGCTTCTTTTCAGCAAAAGAAACAATTAATAATGTGAGGAGAGAGCCTACAGATTGGGAGAAAATCTTTACCACATGCACCTCTGATAAAGCATTAATCTCTAGGATATGTAAAGAACTCAAAAAGCTTAACACCAAAAATACAAATAACCCAATCAATAAATGGGCTAAAGAACTGAACAGACACTTCACAGAAGAAGAAATAAAATTGATCAACAAATTTATGAAAAAAATGTTTAACATCTCTAGCAATTATTGAAATGCAAATCAAAACTACTCCAAGATTTCATCTCACTCCTGTCAGAATGGCAATCATCAAGAATAGAGGCAACAATAAAAGTTGGCGAGGATGTGGAGAAAAACCTGCACTCATACATTGCTTGTGGCACTGCAAATTGGTGCAACCGCTATGTAAAGCAGTATGGAGATTCCTCAGAAAACTGGGAATGGAACCACCATGTGACCCAGCTGTCCACTCCTTGGTTTATACCCGAAGGACTTAAAATCAGCATACTATACTGACACACCTCATCAACGTTTATGGCAGCTGAATTCACAGTAGCTTGACTATGGAACCAACCTAGGTGTCCCTCAATAGATGAATGGATAAATAAAAGTGGTATATATACTCAATGGAATTTTACTCAGGTTTAAAGAAGGGTGAAATTAGGGCATTTTCCAGTAAATGGTTGGAGTTGGAGAATATCATGCTAAGTGAAATAAGCCAATCCCACAAAACCAAAGGTCAAATGTTTTCTCTAATATGTGGATGCTATTTCACAATAAGGCAGGGGGCACTAGGGAAAAATAAAGTTAGATTAAGTAGAGGGAAGTGAAGGGAAGGGCAGGAGGGGATGTGGGGATGGGAAAGATGTGGAATAAAACAGACATTATTACTGTATGTATATGTATGACTACATTACCAATATGATTCTACAACATGCACACTTTGAACAGTGAGAAATCATATCTCATCTATGTATGATACATCATAGTGCATAAATGCATTCTACTGTCATGTATAATTAATTAAAACAAATAAAAATAATAATAATAATAAAAATGAGCACAAAAATGTTGGTAATGTGTATGGATGTTCCTTATAACTCTAAAAATGGAAACAGCATATGATCCAGCTCTCCCACTGCATAGTATTTGTTTAAAAATCTTAGTTAGCATACATAAATGTACACTGCACAAAAAATGGTAGCAGCACAAATCACAATGACTGAGTTATGGAGCCAGCCCAGGTGATCACCAACAGATGAATGTATCAAGAAAATGTGGCAGAAACACAATGGAGTTCTACTCAGCCGTGAGAGGAGTAAAAGTATGGCATTGTCTGGGAGGTGGAAGTACTACTTGTCAGGCTATGTGAAATAAGCCAGACTCAGAAACTCATGGGTTGAATACTACGTTTCACTTGTGGAAACTGGAACAAAATTAGATCTCCACAGATCCCACAGAAATAGAAAATATGTGGGTGGAGCAGAGAAAGTGTTGGGGGAAGTGATATGAAGCGGACAAGGGAGACACATACGATGTAATTATGGTAAGAGCACATGAGAATGTGCAGGAATGAATTTCATGTTTGTGTTTGTCTATAAAGCACTGATTAAACAAAAAGATCAATAGAAGACCAGCAGAGTAGAGAAAGGGGACCGTGAGAGGCAGGAGAGGACGGAGAGAGGCAGCAGTGGGCTGCAGGGGAGCAATGACATTGCATGCACGTGTGGTTACGTCCGATGAGCCCATAGTTAGTGCAACTATAATGCACTGATAAAAGTATTTTAAAATCAAACCTCCTGTGCTAAGCAGGAAGGGCATTTGTATAATACATCTTTACCCCAGGAAGTTCCCCATATCAATTAGGCCTCCTACCACCTGGAGGACTTTCCAGTCCCTGTTGCAAAGGAATGTAAATAATTGTTGCCACAAAGTTGAGATGAGATGAGAGCAGCATCCATTCTTCAGAAGAGAGAGCAGCCTGGGCTGGCCTGGGAGGCAGGCTCCTGGTCACTGGGCCTCCATGTGTCCTCTGTGACTCATTATCTAGAGATGCACCCTGCAAACACAAACTAAGTTACATTCCCTGGTCTGTAAGGAGAAACCCAGACATGCATAGCTTGAGTAGTCACTCACGGCACTTGTGAGCTTAAAAACAAAGTGAACAATACCAAGAACATCATTTCTTTGCACAATCAGAGCACATAACTGTGTCATATTTATTAGGGGTTCTGTTTATGAGTTTGCAATTTTTGCCTAAGTTTGAGATGTATATGAATTCTTGTAAAATCCATGTCATGATCATAGTGGTTTGAAAAACCAAGACTATCTTCCTCAAGACAGTTCTAAGATGAATGTTAATGATATTAAGATCAACATTAAAAAAAAAAAAACAGAAAATTAACAAGTAACTTAACGTTATATCTAAAGAATCTAGAAAAAAGAACAAGCCAACACCCAAATTGTAGAAGACAGATCAGAACCAAAATCAGTAGAATTCAGAATAAAAAAATTACAACAGATAAATTAAACAAATAGTAGCTATTTTGAAAAGATAAACAATATTGAAAATATATTTTCCAAACTAACCAAAAGAAAGAGGGGGGAAAAGGCTCAAAGTAACAAATTTCAAGATGAAATATAAGCATCATCAAAGATACTACTGTAATCTAGAGATTCATCAGAAACTATTTTCATAATTTATCCTCCAAAAAGCTAGAAAATCTTGAAGATACTCACAAATTCTAGAGACATTTGACCTCCTCAAACTGAACCATGAGGATACAAATCACTTAAACAGATCAACTCCAAGTAATGAAATTGAAGCAGCAATCAAAAGCCTTCCAAAACACAAAAGCCCAGGGCTAGAGGGACTCTCAGCCAAATTCTACCAGACGTTCAAACAAGAAATCCTACCAATCCTTCTCAAATTATTCCATGAAACATAAAAGGGAGAAACACTGCCAAATTCATTCTGTGAGGCCACAATTACCATAACAAAACCAAACAAAGATACACCAAGGAAATAAAGTACTGTCCATTATCCTTGATCAACTGAAGTGCAAATATTCTTAATAAAATCCTGTGAAATCACAAACAAAAACACATTACAAAGACAATGCACTATCATTGTAGTGGCACCCCTTTTCTCCACAGAAAATCTTAACTGGGCTTCTCCAGATGTCTTCACCATGGGTGAGTTTAGGACTATCATCAAGTGTCTCTTGAAAAGACTTCAATGTAGGTAAACTTCTTATTTTCATGTTGCCATATTTTACTTGGCCGCTAGCCTGAACGAAATCAGCACTCCAGGTGCTCGACGCCCCCTCACTAGTTTTTCACAAACATGTAACCATATAGTAGTTTGTAGAAATGTGTTTGCAAATACAACGTGTGACAAAGGAAAATGACAAATTCTTTAACAAGGCCTCTGGCCTTGAACTGGAGCATCACAATGATGTCTACAATTCTAAGACAACAGAAGTTACCAATTGGGCTCCATGGTAACAGCTGGCAGGGGGAGGCAAGAAAGAGGAGAAGAAGCTCTCCCCTTCTCAGGTGTTGTCATTGAAGGGTTCACTTGCCCAGAACAGTGAAAGAAAAAGCTGCTTTGATGTGAACTTCTGTAAACTGTGAACTTTTGAGCCCCTCCCCTTACATGCTGGGTATAAAGTTCTGAAACTACTGGAACTTGAGGTTCCAGGGATTGATTGATTCCAGCAGAAGCTGTGCCCTCTGAGCCTGGCTGCAGCCAAATAAAACTGTCTCCTGCTATCTTTGGTGCCCTGCCTCATCTGCCCCTACAACAATCATCAAATGGGTTTCATTCCAGGAACGCAAGTTTGATTCAACATATGCAAGTACAGAAATCTAATTCAGCACAAACATAGACTTAAAGACATGAATCACATGATAATCACAGTAGATGCTGAAAGGCATTTGACACAGTACAGCACCCACTCATGTTTAAAACACTAGAGAAACTAGGAATAGAAAGAGCCTACCTCAACATTGTAAAGTCTACATATAAGAAACCCAAGGCCAACATTATACTGGATGTAGAAAACCTGAAATTTTCCCTCTGAAAATAGGAAGAAGACAAGGATACCCACTTTCACCACTCTGTACAGTGTAGTCCTTGAAACTAGCCAAGCAAGAGAAGGAAATTGAAGAGATACAAATAAGAAAAGAAAGGCTCAAATTATTCATTTGCTGATGACATGATTCTGTATTTAAAAGACTCAGAAAAACTCCACCAGAAATCTTCTAGAGCCCATAACCTGATCTAGTCAAGAAGCAGGATACAAGATCAACATACATAAATTAATAACTGAGGAATTACACCCAAAACTCTGCAACTGCTAGAAGAAAATATAGGCCCAGCTCTGCAATTATTGCCTTAGGATCTGGCTTGCTTAACAAAACTCCTGAAGCACAAGAAATAAAACCTAAAATCAAGAAGTGGGATGGCAACTAAAAAGCTTCTTCCCAGCAAAAGAAACAATCAGTGAGGTGACTAGAGAATCTACTAATTGGGACACATGTCAGATATAGCACTGATATCTAGAATATATAAAGAACTTAAAAATCTTAACACAAAAAAAAATCCAAATAACCCAATCAATAAATGGGCTAAGGAACTGAACAAACACTTTTTCAGAAAAAGATATACAATCAATCAACAAATACATGAAAAAATGTTCAACATCTCTGGCAATTGGAGAAATGCAAATCAAAACTACTCTAAGATTTCATTTCACTCCAGTCAGAATGGCAGCTATTAAGAATACAAACAACAATAAATGTTGGAGAGGATGTGGGGAAAAGGGCACACTCATATATTGCTGGTGGGACTGAAAAATGGTGCAGACACCATAGAAAGCAGTATGGAGATTCCTTGGAAATTGGGAATGGAACCACCCTATGACCCAGCCATCCCACTCCTGGGTCTATTCCCAAAGGACTTAAAAACAGCATACTCCAGGGACACAGCCACATCAATGTTTACAGCAGCACAATTCACAATAGCTAGACTGTGGAACCAACCTAGATGCCTCTCACTAGATGAGAGGATAAAGAAAATGTGGTATATATACACATTGGAATATTACTCAGCAATAAAATAATGGCATTTGCAAGTAAATAAATGAAGTTAGAGAACATAATGCTAAGTGAAGTTAGCCAATCTCAAAAATCCAAATGCCGAATGTTTCTCTGATATAAGGAGGCTGATTCACAGTGGGGTTGGGTTAGGGAGCATAGGAGGATTAGAGGAACACTAGAAAGGTCAAAGGGGAGGGAGGTCAAGAAAGATGGCGAGGGAGTATGAAAAAAGATGGTAGAATGAGATGGATATCATTACCCTAAATACATGTTTGAAGACATGAATAGTATGAATATATTTTTGTATAGAAACAGTGATATGTTAAAAAGGTGTTCTGTATGTGTAGTACGAATTGTAATGCATGCTACTGTTATATATATAACAACTTCGAATATATATATAGAAGTGGGATGGCATGGAATTAGAAAGCTTCTGCACAGCAAAAACCAAGCAAGAGTATGAAGAGAGTGCCTACAGAAGGGGATGAGTGTCAGCTCCGCCTCTTCTGATAGGGCTTAATATCCAGATTAAACAAAGAATGTAAAAAAACACCACCAATGAACATACAGCCCAATAAATAACTAGTCAAAAAAATTTAAAAGACACTTCTCAAAAGAAGATATACAAATGTTCAACAAGCATATGGAAAAATATTCAATACTTCTTGTAATTAGGAAAATTTAAATTAAAACTACAATGAAATTTCATCTCAATCCAGTCACAAAGGCAATTGTCGAGAATACAAATAACAATAAACGTTGGCCAGCATGTTGGGGGAAAGGTACACTCATACATTGTTGGTGGAACTGCAAACTGGTACAACCACTCTGTATAGCAGTATGGAGATTTCTACAAAAGTAGGGGTGGAGCACCATGTGGCCCAGCTACCCCACTCCTCGGTATATATACAAAGGATTTTAAATCAGCATGTACAGTGAGGCACCCGCATCAGTGTTTACAGCAGCTCAATTCACAGTAGACAATCTGTGGATCCAACCTGGCGCTGTTCAACAGAGGAAGAGACACGAGAGAAAACTTTGACCCTTGACATTTTGAGTCTGGATTATTTCACTTAGCATGACATTTTCAGATCCATCCATTCACCAGCAAACACCACCATTTTTTCTTTATTGGCAGAGCACTGCTTAGTTGTGTATGTTCACCATATCTCCTGATCAATGCATGAGCTGGGGGGCCCCTAAGCAGGTTCCTTGATTTTCTGTCATGAATTGCACTTCTAAAACATTCATTTGCTTGTATCACTGTACCAAAGTGATTTCAGTTGTTTTGAATAATACCAAGGAGTGGGGTAGGTGGGTCATGTGGTGGTTCCATTCCTAGTCCATGAGGGATTTCCATACTGCTTTCAAGAGTGGTTATAAAAATTCACATCCCACAAACAGCATGTAAGTATACTCCCCAACATCTTCACCAGTGGTTCTTATGATTTGTATCCCTGATGTTTTGTATTCTTAAGTGAGATAAAGTTATGGTTTGTTTTGATTTTCATTTCCATGTTGTTAAGGATGTTGAACTTTTTTACATATATTTGTTAGCTGTTTATATTTCTTCTTTTAAGAAATGTTTGTTCAAATATCTTACATGTATTGTATGGGATATTTTATTTTGTTTTAGGTTTGTTGAATCTTTCATTTTTTTCATTGTCATTTAGGTTTTTTTTTTTTTTTTTTGTTGTTGTTTTTTTTTTTTTTTTTTTTTTTTTTGTATTTCTCTTTGGTGTCCATTTTCATACATTATGGCTATTAATGCTCTGTAGTCAGTATAAATGGCAAAAGTTCCTCTCCTATTTCATATGCTCTTTTCAAATTTTAATTGTTTCCTTTGCTTTCAGGAATTTTTCTTCTGATGCCAGACCCTGTATTAATATCGATTCTTGGCTTCTTTCTATTTTTCTTTTTCTTTTTTTTTTTTTTTTTTTTTTTTTTTTTTTTTTTTTGTGTGTGTGTGTGTGTGTGTGTGTGTGTGTGTGTGTGCCAGGGCTTGCACCCAGTAGAGATCAACTATTGAGCCACATCTACAGCCCTTATTATTTTATATATAGAGACAGGGTCTCCCTAACTTGCTCAAGACCTTAATAAATTGCTGATGCCGGCTTTGAACTTGAGATCCTCCAGCCTCAGCCTCAGCCATTGACATAATAAGCATACACCAGCATGCCTGGATTTTTTTTTTTCTTGAGCATTAGGAGACTTTTAACGAGGTTGTTGCCTGGGTCAATATGTTGAATGTTTCTAATGTGTCTCTTGATAGCAGTTCTAATGTTTAAGGTATCATTCCTAGGACTCTGGTTCCTATAAATTGATGTTTGTGCAGGGCGAGGAACAGGCATCTGGCTTTATTCTTCTACATGTGGATATCCAGTGTGCCCATCACCCTTTGTTTAAAAAGATGCCTTTCCTCCAACATGAATTTTTGCCACCTTTGTCAGAGGTCAGATGTCTGTACCTGTGTGGCTCCATCCCTGTGTCTTCTATTCCACTCTGTTGGTACAATGTCTTCTTTGTAGTCAATACCATGCTCTTTATTACTAAAGCTCCGCAGGATAATTTGAGATGTGGTGTTAGATGCCTCCAGCATGGCTCTTGTTGCTCAGGATCACTTTGGCTATTCTGGGTCTTGTCTTGTCCATATGAATCTTTGGACTATTTCCCTAGGACAGTGAAAATATGTCATTGCTATTTGATAGGGATGGCACTGAAACTTTAGATCCTTTTTGGTCATATTCACAGAAGTCCCTTCGTTATAGGTGTTTAGGAGTATTGTCAAGCTTATCATTCCATAAATATTGGGCCAGGTGTGGTGGCGCACGCCTGTAATCCCAGCACTTTGGGAGGCTGAGGCGGGAGGATCGCGAGTTCAAAGCCAGCCTCAGCAATGGCGAGGCACTTAGTAACTCAGTGAGACCCTGTCTGTAAATAAAACACAAAAAAAGGGCTGGGGATGTGACCCAGTGGTCGAGTGCCCCTGAGTTCAATCCCCAGTACCAAAAAAATATATATATTGGTTGACTCTGTATCTCTCCCTATCTGTAATTCTCTCCTATCTTTTTGGAAAATAGATGCATAATTAAGCACATGAAAGACGTTCACATAAATATTAATATATAAATGTTTGCAGCTGTGAGATAAAAAATCTACATGATTCACTGTGATATGTTCATATTTACATGGGAACATTAGGTCAAATTCATTCCCCTATCTTTCCCTATCCCATCCTTCCTACCTTACTTCATTCCTCTTTGTCTACTCCACTGACTTTTTCTTACTCATTTCTTTTTAGAATAGATTGCACAAGATTCCAATTTTTAAAAAAATCTATACATAAATAGCACAAAGATCTGAACAAGACAGGGAAGGGAAAGAGGAAGTATTGGGCACCCAATTAGAACACATTACATTTCATGCTATTATAATTATTTCAGAATGCAGCCTATTGTCATGTATAATCAAAAAATCCATAAAAACAAGAGTCCTGAATTCCTTAAGAAAAAAAAGAATATTCTGAGGTGAAATATTGAGAATATGTTAAGAAAAGAAACAACAACATGATAGCACATAATTGTGCCACTTTTACTTTTCTACAACATTGAGGATGGCATAGATCTTCTGACAAGGACTGACTCTCTAAAAATATTATGAATAAAAACAAGGCCCCATCTGTGGAAGAAAGCAGAGACCGGGGGCACCATCTAGGTCTTGGAAGATGTAAGAATGGAGATCCAACCATGCCTCCAGTGCACTCTCTTATCTGGACTGTCTGAAAGACAGATTGACGTGGAAGAATGACAGGGGACCCTCATAAGTTCTTCCAGTTAGAGACAACAATTGAATGTATTATGCCAGAGATTTCATTGATTTCCTTTGCAAACTAACATCCCCTGTGTTCTGGAGTTAATGTAGCTGTTAGTCTCCTAAATGTGTTTTCTCCATCTTTGTCCACAAGACACAGCAAATGCAGTTAGCTTATAAGTGGCAAAAACAGAAACATGAATTGACTGTTCAGACTATGAGGTATATTATCTCTACAAGTCAATGTCACATATTTTTCAGGGACACAAGTGCTGTTTTTATCCATGACTTTTCTTACTGGACATTTCCATTGATTATATTATGGCTACGAGACCAATGAAGAAAAAAAAATTTTTTTAAAGATAGTGCACCATAATCATGTGGGGTTTATCCCAGGGATGCAGGGTTGATTCAACATACAGAAATCAACAAATGTAATTCATCACTTCAATAGACTTAAAGATAAGAATCATGATCATCTCAATAGATGCAGAAAAAGCATTTTACAAAATACAGCACCGCTTCATTTTCAAAACACTAGAAAAACTAGGAATAATAGGAACATACCTCAACATTGTAAAAGCTGTATATGCTAAACCCAAGGCCAGCATCACTCTAAATGGAGAAAAATTGAAAGCATTGTTGCTAAAAACTGGAACAAGACAAGGATGTCCTCTTTTACCACTTCTATTCAACATAATCCTTGAGACTCTAGCCACAGCAATTAGACAAAGAAAGAAATTAAAGGATACAAATAGGTAAAGAACTCAAACTATCACTATTTGCTGATGACATGATTCTATATCTAGAAGATCCATAAAATTTCCACCAGAAAACTTCTAGAACTAATAAATGAATAAATGAATTCAGCAAAGTAGCAGGATATAAAATCAACATCCATAAATCAAGTGTATTTTTGCATATCAGTGACAAATCCTCTGAAAGGGAAATGAGGAAAACGTCCCCATTTACAATAGCCTTAAAATTTTTTAAATACTTGGGAATCAACTTAACAAAAGAGGTGAAATTCCTCCACAATGCAAACTACAGAACACTAAAGAAAGAAGTTAAAGACCTTAGAAAATGGAAAGATCTTCCTTGTTCTTGGGTAGGCAGAATTAATATTGTTCAAAATGACCATACTGCCAAAAGCACTCTACAGATTCAATGCAATTCCAATCAAAATTCCAATGACATTCCTCATAGAAATAGAAAAAGCAGTCATGAAATTCATCTGCAAAAAATAAGAGACCCAGAATACCTAAATCAATCCTTAGCAAGAAGAGTGAAGCAAGTGGCATCACCATACCAGACCTAAACTATACTACAGAACACTAGTAACAAAAACAGCATGGTATTGGCACCAAAATAGACTGGTAGACCAATGGTACAGAATAGAGGACACAGACACAAACCCGTATACCTACAGTTTTCTTATATAAGAGAATGGCAACAAAACCATACATTGGAGAAAAGATAACCCCTTCAACAAATGGTGCTGGGAAAACTGGAAATCCATATGCAAAAAAAAAAAAAAAAAAAAGAAAGAAAGAAAATTAATCACCTATCTTTCACCATGCAAAAAACTCAACTCAAAGTGGATCAAGGACCTAGGGCCTATTAGAAAAAGTAGGCCCTAATCTACATGTTGGATTAGGTCCCAACTTCCTTAATAAGACTCCTATAGTGCAATAATAAAATCAAGTATGAATTAATGGGATGCATTCAAACTAAAAATCTTCTTGTCATCAAAAAGAACAGTGAATAGAAAGCCTACAATTTTGGAGCAAATTTTTACCATATGCATATCAGATAGAACACTAATCTTTAGGATATATAAAGAAATCAAAAGTCTTACACCAAAACAAACAAGCAAAACAAAAACAACCCAATCAATAAGTGAGCTAGTGAACTGAACAGACGCCCTCAGAAGATGATGTGCAATCAATTAACAAATACATGAACAAATGGCCAACATCTCTAGAAATTAGAGAAATGCAACTCAAAACTGCTCTAAGATTTCATCTCACTCCAGTCAGAATGGCAGCTATTAAGAATACCAACAACAATAAGTGTTGGCGAGGATGTGGGGAAAAGGCACACTCATACATTGCTGGTGGGGTTACAAATCAGTGCAGTGAAACTGGAAAGCAGCATGGAGATTCCTTGGAAAACTGGGAATAGAACCACCATTTGACCCAGCTGTTCCACTCCTTGGTCTATACCCAAAGGATTTAAAACCAGCATACTTCAGGGATACAGCCACATCATTGTTTATAGCCACACAATTCACAATAGCTAAACTGTGGAACCAACCCAGATGCCCACCAGTTAATGAATGGATAAAGAAAATGTGGTATATTGTATATATACACAATGGAATCCTATTCAGCATTAAAAGGGAATAAAATCATGACATTTGCAGGTAAATGGATGGAGTTGAAGAATATAGTGCTAAGTGAAGTAAGCCAATCCCAAAAAACCAAATGCCGAATGCTTTTTCTGATATAAGATGTTGACTCATAATGGGGTTGGGGGTGGAGCATGGGAAGATTAGAGGAACTCTAGATGGAGCAAAGGAGAGGGAGGGGAGGGGAGGTGCTTTGGGGCAGGAAAGTCAGTGGAATGCGATGGCCATCATTACCCTAAGTACATGTATGAAGACATGAATGGTGTGACTCTACCTTGTGTACAACCAGAGACATGAAAAATTGTGCTCTATATTTATAATATGATTTGTAATGCATTCTGCTGTCACATATAACAAATTAGAACAAAATATACTTTGAATGTATTTTTACAGAGATGAATGAAAAATCAATGTTAAAAATAGTTTATAAAGTGCTGGGAAACATTGTATACTTACCAGCTTTCTTTTCCAGTTTTCCTCACTTTGTAGATCCACAAAATATTCTAGTTCTTAATGAAAGGAAAATCTTGCTTCTTCCTTTTCTTAAATTGGAACCAAAATGCTTACTTTATAGAATGCACAATTCTGGCAAAAAGATATTTGATCAAGGCATTTTGAATAATTGATGATGCTGTTTTACTTTCTTCACATATTCATTGACAAAGCATTAAACTGATGAAAACAAGTGTTCTCCAGCGTGACAGAGGGGTCTGTGCTTTTGGGTGTCTTCTCTTTAGACACTGGTGAATGCATGTGCATTTCAAGTTGCAACTCATCAACACAAATTTGAAGCAACTTAATAAAATCATGCAATATTCTTATATTTTGGAGAGGGTACTGAGGTTTGAACTCAGGGGCACTAGGCCACTGAGCCACACCCCCAGCCTTATTTTATATTTTATTTAGAGATAGGGGCTCACCAAGTTTCTTACCACTTTGATTTTGCTGAGGCTGGCTTTGAACTCTCAATTCTCTTGCCTCGAACTTCTGAGCTTCTGGGATCACAGATGCACTCCACCACACCGGGCAATATGCTAATATTTCAATGAGTGCATCATCTTCACGTAACATGGTTTACATGACATCAATAGGTGTACTAATTTTCTTAGTTCCACTATTGTCCTCTGGCCTGTCTCCCCCTGTTATGGTTTAGATATGAGGTGACTCCAAAAAGCTCCTGTGTGAGACAAGGCGAGAGAGTTCTGAGGTGAAGGGATTGGGATTAGTCAGCGCATTAATCCCCGGATGGACTGGGTGGTAGCTGCAGGCAGGGGGTGGCTGGCGGAGGTGGTCACTGGGAGTGTGACTTTGTGGCTCATAGTTTGTCCTTGGTACGGGAGCTCTCTCTGCTTCCTGTGGCCAAGTCCTGAGCTGCTTTCCTCCTGCACACCCTCCACGGGAAACTCTGCCTCCTCTCAGGCCCCAGGGTTGGGGTTGGACAGCTATCGACTGATCTCTGAAACCAGGAGCACCAAATAAAATTGCCCTCCTCTAAAACTGCTCTTGTCAGGTCGTTTGGCCACAGCAGTGACAGAGCTGACTGGGACACCTCCTAATGTCCCCATGGAGAGAGAGAAAACACCGGCCATCCCTGCAGAGCTCACTGGTGACGGGCTGGAGGGAAGGAGTGCGAGTCCTAGAAGTGCAGCTCGGAGTGGCCTTGGGAGGTCAGCCGGGAGCACAGAGGACAGCAGTGTCAAGTGTAGAAGCTTCTGCACAACAAGGAATGATTGTGCAGAGAGAGCAGACAGGATGGAAGAGAACCTTGCCAGCTACTCTCCTAACACAGGATTGACATCTAGAATATATAAAGAACTCGAAAATTTCATGGCAAACAATCAAATAACCTAATTAATAAATGGGCAAATTAATTACATAGACCCATCTCAAAAGAAGCAATACAGTGGCCAACAAATAAATGAGAAAAAATGTTCAACATCATCAGCCATCAGGGAAATGCAAGCCAAACCACACTGAGATTCCAGCTCACGTCAGTGAGGATAGCAGTCATCAAGAGGACCAGCAACAATAAATGCTGAGAAAAAGCGGAGAAGAAGAAACACTGTGACACTGCTGGTGGGACTGTGAATTAGTAAAACCACACAGGACGTGAGTGTGGCGGTTCCTCAAAAGACTCGGCACAGAACCACCCTCTGACCCAGCTGTGCACTTGCTAGGTAAGTTACAGGCATCATACTAGAGTGATACCTGCACATCTATAGGAGCCCTCAACAGGTGAATGACAAAAGGAAATGAAGCATGTGTACACATGGATTTTTATTCAGCTTTAAAGAAAAATGAAGTTACATCATTTGCAGGAAAATGGGTGAAACTTGTGACCATTATGATAAAAAAAAAAAAGTAAGTCACACTCAGAATGTAAAGAGTCATGTTTCCTTTCATGTGTAGAAGCTAGATAGGAAAAAGCAAAAAAAAAAAAAAAAAAAAAAAAAAAAGGTGGGGGTGGATCTCATGAAAACCAAGGGGAGATCAATAGAGGAAGGACATCAGGTGGTGGGAAGTGGGGAGGGGGGAGGAGTGCTGGGGAGTTGTATTGGCCAGATCGGATTGTTGAATTGTGTGCATGCACAAACAGGTGACAACAAACCCCAACATTGAGTGCAAACATAATGCAGCAGTAAAATAGGTGGGAACAAACAGTTGGTAGTACATTTGAAGAAATAATATACAGTCATAAAAAGGAATTAAATCCTGGCACTGGTAACAATATGCATGAAACTACAGATCATTTTTTAGGTGAACTAAGCTAGGCTTAGAGAAGTCCACATGACGTCATTCCTAGGTGGAATACAGAAACTTTGATCTCATGGACATGGAGAGTAGAATGGTGAACAAAGGCTTAGTGGGAGGGAATGATTGGAAATTGGGTAAATGATACTGAGTTACACTTACATGGGAGCCAGGAGTCCTGGTATGCTATGGGACAGAATGATGGGTAAAATGTAGTGTATATTCCAAAAAGCTGGAAGGAAAGATTTTTAGTATTTTTTAAGTTATATGTCCATATTGTGTATATGTGTATACACATGCATACATATGTGTGTTTTGAACATTATACAATGTAACATGTATATAAGTTAATTTTATGTGTAGACTAAAGAACAAAGGAAATGAACTGTGTTGTTGAAATATCTTTTTAAACTGGCACTTTGGATCCTAAGAATGCTTCTCTCAGTCCTCACTGGGAAGCTGACATCATCTTCTAAATGAGGACGCCGGAGGCAGCCACTCTAAGCATTCATCGGCCAGGAGTGCCTTCTTCAAAGACCTCCACAGGTGGGTCTGCCAATCTGTAGGGAATTGGAGACCAGGGCTTCTGTGGAAGACACACCACTGGAGGGCATTTCCATAAGAGCCTTGTCTTTGAAGAATCGTATTTTGACCTAGCAAAAGATAGAGTCTTCAAAGTGGTCAAATAGAATACAGTCTGCACAATTTCCTGCAGCAACAATACCATGTACATAGAGACAACCTTTATTTATGTATTGATACTTTTTCGTGGACCAAATATTGAAAGGCCTGTGTTGGCAAAATGCTTCCTAATAAGAAAGCAGGTTTCCTTAAAGTCTCTGTTGGCGTGTGGCAGCTACACTAACCCTGGGGTTCCTCCGACATAACCACACATGCGTGGGTGTCACTGGCTCCACTGCAGTCCCCCCTGCTTGCGCTCTCCATCCTCTCCTGCCTCCCCTTCCCTTTCCTCTCCTTCCCTCATCTGCTTTCTATGTGTGTACTTGTTTCATTGGTGCTTGGAAGATACACACAAATGTGAAGTTCACTCTGGTACATTCACATGTGCACGTAGCGTTGCTATGTCAGGTTCCCTCCGCAGTTCCTGCCATTTCCCATCCATCTCACTTCCCCCAATCCCTTCCTCTGCTCCACAGACATGTTTCCTATTTTTATGGGGCCTCCCCAGCCAGTTCCTCCTAATCTTGCTCCAGTTTCAACATATACAATGCAATATTCAACCCCTGCCTTTCTGAGGGTGGCTTATTTCACGTAGCCTGTCATTCTGTATTTGCATACATCTCCCAGAAAATGCAATACTTTCACTCGTCTTCATGGCTCAGTAGAGCTCCATTGTGTTCTTACACCACATTTTCTTCATCCATTCACGTGCTGGTGATCACCTGGCTGGTTCCTTAACTTGCTCATTGTGAATTGTGCAGCTATAAATATTAATGCACTTTTCTCTCTACAGTATACTGATTTTTGTTTTTTTAATACCAATGAATGTTATAGCTGGATCATATGGTGGTTCATTTTAAATCTGTAAGAAATGCCCATACTGCTTACCAACATAGTTGTACTAATTTTTAGTACCACCAGAAATGTATGCATTCGCATGGTTTTGTCACATCTTTGAAAGAATCTACTATTGTTTGATTTCTTGATTAAATACACTCTAGCTGGAGTGAGATGAAATGTCACCGTAATTTTGATTTGCATTTCAATGATAGTAGGTTAGGTTTTTTTTTTTTCAAAAATTTATATATATATTTTTAGTTGTAGATGGAAACAGTACATTTATTTTATTTTTATGTGGTGCTGAGAATCGAACCCAGTGCCTCATGAATGCTGGGTGAGTGCTCTGAGCCACAACCCCAGCCACACAGGCTAGGTTTTGGGAGGGTGGACTGTGGGAGCCTCTAGCCTTTGGGTCCAAAGTGTTTAATACACAAGCAATGAAGAAACCAAAGTCCTTGAAGTGCCAATGTGCACAGGTGGAGAAAAGTGACTCCTGTCCTGCCCAGGTGCCTGGTTGGGGCCTGCTCTGAAAGCAGAGTCCCCGTGCTGGTCCTCAGGTACCACGTCCCTGTGCATGGACAAGGCCTGGAATATGAGGGGAAGTGACACTCTGTGTCTCAGAAGCTGGCCCTACTCTGATTCAGCTGAGGAACTTGGGAAGGAAAAGGGAAGACCAAGAAATGGGAACTCAGATACAGAAACTTGGCTGGCTGTTCACTTCCTCACTGTGCAAACTTTTATTAAGATAATTATGTCCCCATGAAGCCTGGGATAACTTCCAAGAAAAACAAAAGCAGTAATCGTCGCAGGGAGAGGGAGAGTCCTACTTCAGCAGGGAGAGGGAGAGTCCTACTTCAGGGACTGAGTATCTGCAGAGGGTTTGCTAATCCCTGACAGCTGTCAACGATAAAAATTGGAGTCTTGGGGGTAGTTTATGGTAACAAGAGCTCCAAAGATCCAGAAGGTACAAATAGGACCTGGGAAGCTACACCTTGTCAGAAGGACCAAGGCAGAGCCCGTGTGCAGCACAGCCACCAACGTGAGTGGACATGATGGCTTGACTTGCTCACAGGCTCGTGTGGCATTCCCTCAGCAGCACAGATCTGACTCTCTGTGACTGCAAGGGGATTCTGAGAGGGTCTGAGCCTACCAGTTACTTTAGGACCTTCCCTCTTCTTCTGATATCTAAGGTATACGCCTGGGCCAGGAAGATGAAGGGGCCACTTATAGCAGATGTCCCCCTTCTATTAACAATAATGGCCCTGAGCTAGCCAGAGTGTCTTTGACCATTTGTTCAGGATTGGGAATCATCGGAAAGCTCTGTTCTGGGTCCTGAGGATAGAAAGTTGAAGCTTTGTCTGCTTATACCTCCATGGTGGCTAAACTTATTCTTCAAGGACTTAAAACTTCTACTAAAAATATTTGGCATTCACCCTGCTAGAGTATCTGGCTGATGAACTTACAAAAACAATATTTATACTTTCAGCACTACAACAAGCAGTCAACAGCACCACCTTGCAACGTAGGTTTAAAATCACAAAAGGGTTTGCTAATCCTTGTCAAGCAAACAATATGACTAGTGCGATAGGAGTCTTGGGGATGCTTGAGCTTAGTTTATGGGTACCAAAGATCCAGAAGGTACAAATAGGACCTGGGAAGCTACGTGTGTCAGAAGGACACAGAGAGCCCGTGTGCAGCACAGCCACCAACGTGAGTGGACATGATGGCTTGACTTGCTCACAGGCTCGTGTGGCATTCCCTCAGCAGCACAGATCTGACTCTCTGTGACTGCAAGGGGATTCTGAGAGGGTCTGAGCCTGAAGGACCTTCCCTCTTCTTCTGATATCTAAGGTATACGCCTGGGCCAGGAAGATGAAGGGGCCACTTATAGCAGATGTCCCCCAGCTAGCCAGAGTGTCTTTGACCATTTGTTCAGGATTGGGAATCATCGGAAAGCTCTGTTCTGGGTCCTGAGGATAGAAAGTTGAAGCTTTGTCTGCTTTTAGAAATGCTCAGGTTCTTCAGCCTCTGTGTTGTCCTGCTGAGACTCCGACAGCATTCTTAGCTTACCTAAGATTTCTGCACCTAGATTTTGGTGTGTTACTCGGTTTCCAAGATGCAATTTTTTCTCTTGCATTATGTTTCTGTGTCCCTAAGGGCAGAGTGTTTAGTGTGAAGGTGTTTCTTCTACATCCACGCTGAAACTGTGTTTACACATAACATCATAATATATGTGTAAATCAAATTTATTCTTTGTGTGTTTGGTTAAAGTGCCAACCAAAAACAATAAGTACTTAAAAATCATAGTTTCTCTTTCTAAATTCCAGTATGTTCTCATTAGTTTGCTTGCTATTAAAATTCCAGAGCAATTTCTTGAAGTTTAGTGCAGTATCATGCAGCAAGAACCACCAATCTTATATTTATTTTGGAACATTTTCCCCAGGATATATGCATGTACCTGTATAGCCGTTAAGTGCTATATCCAGGTATGGGATGATACATCTCTCAGAATGTGAGGTCTTCCTCATAATGCTAAGTGAAATTAGTCAATCTCAAAAATCCAAGTACCAAATGTTTTCTCTGATATAAGGAGGCTATTCCAAAGTATTGTTGGATGGGGGTACATAGGAGGATTAGAGAAACACTAAAATGGTCAAAGGACGGGAGGGTAAGGGAGGGAGCAAGAGGGGAGGGAGGGGGAAAAAAAAAAAAAAAAAAGGTGGTTGAATGAGACGGATATCATTTTCCTTAATGCATGATTGAAGACCTGAATTGTACGAATATACTTTGTATACAAATAGTTGTACGTAAAAAGATACTAAATATATGCACTATGAGTTGTACATATTAAAAATTATAAAAATAAAATTTAAAAAAAAAAAAAAAAAAAGAATGTGAGGTCTTCCTGTTAGAACTGTTTACTCTATAATTGTAAAATTGATCTGGTATAAAACACCATCTCCTCTGACATTCTTCATTTGATTCTGTCATAGTGAAAGAGAAGGGAGAGGTGTGTCCTTTGGGAAGGCAGGAGTGGGCTGAAAATATGTGAAAAACTAGAATTGTACAAGAAATAGAAAAATGTTTGATAAGTCATCAGGTCCATGGTGGTCCTAGTGAAGTCATTTTCGTGCTTGACTTGCTAGTTTGAACTGCTGTGCCTGGACCATGATAGACTGTATTATGAGGCATTACTCAGTCAGTATTTAGGATATGGAGCTGTTTACTTTAAGGCTTTGGTGCAGGCTTTATTCTCCCCATTTGTCAGAGGAGGAAATTGAGTTGGAAAGGCAATCATGGATCTTCCTGAATTCAAGGGCTACATATTGCTAAACCTGGTTAAAACCCGTATTCCTGCCCTTCATGCTGCCAAGGACATTCAGTAGAGGAATCTAAAGCCATACTTTAATGCATAGCAGGAACTAGGAAAAGGACTGCAGAATTGTATTCCATGTATATAGAATACATTGTAATTCTAGTTGGTTTTTTTTTTTTTTTTTTTTTTTTTTCAACACCCTGCTTCTTTCTTCTGGAGAACTTGACCACATTTGGCATAAGTACTTAGATGAGATTTGAGATTGGAAATCTAACAGGAAAAGGTAAGATTCTGTCCAGGTTTGCATGGAAATGAGGTGTGAAGTTTAAACATCACAACTGCCTATGTCTTGACTAGGTGGGAACAGACACCTAGATCAGGCTGCAGTGTTGACTGAAGTCACTGTTTCCTCCAAAGTCATGCAAGTGCTGTAAAACGCCCTCAGGATCCTACTCCAGTGACTGTTTATGCCAAATGTCCCCAACCTACTTTTCTTCCAGGAGATGTCTACTGGCATTCCTAATTCATGCACTGTCCTCATCTCCTGACAACACGCAACAGATGGACATTCCTCACACCCCAACCCTTTGAAAAACACCATCACATGAAGAACTGACCCAGGCTCCCCTTCACGGCCCCTGAAATCATCAGTGGGAACTTGGCCCTGTGCTGAGGACGCCAGCAAAGCAGCAATCCGTGTCTCCACCAGGGCTCCCTCCCTGCATGCATGCTGTCTCCAATCTCATTTTCTCAGGCTAGTGACTCGTCATTGCCTGTCTTTGACTGATTTGAGTTTACCTGCTGGATTCCAAAGTAAGGGTCTTAGAGTTCGTTGTCACATTGACAACGACGACAGAGCCTCTCTGTGGTTTGGTAAGCAATGAAACCAGAGAGTCCTATTGGTGTGTAGGGGAACATAGAAGGAAAGTCGTGTCATCATCAAAGATGAAAAGCTCTAAGCAAAGAGCAAACCTGGAATTGTGTTACTGACATAACTAAGAGATAGAAAGGAACACTGAACAAAGAAAGAGACAATATGCAAATTGAGATATAGCTGAATTTACATTTTAGTAAGACATTAAAGCAACTGGATGTTACAAATTCTTGTGCATGTGGTGTAGGGATGAAGAGAGTCCAAGCAGAATCCTGGCCTTTTGTAATTCAATAATGAGCATAGGATAGAATGAAACAAAACAGACAGCAATAAATCTGATTGGGGGAGTGCAGGTTTAATGTATCCATGCTGAGGTTGAACATAGATGGGGACACCATGGATTTGGCCAACAGCTTGGTATTGATTGCACACAGCTTACAGAAATTCAGGGTTGAAATTTTGATTTTGGAATAGTATTCCTCAATGTAGCATTTGAAAGGATGTAGAATAATCCTGAAACCACTACAGAAAAATCAATAGTCCTCTGCACAAAATATGCGCCATTACATATATCCTGATTGTTCTTACACCCTAGGAATTGCTGATGTGAAATATTTCTTTGCAGATACGTGTCATCACTACCATTGCTGTCTTCAAAAACTTGTTTGCTGCATCCAAGATTTTCTGCCTATGAAGAAAGAAATGATTTTTAATCTTGTCACTGAAAGAATCTTCATGTTTTTAACAGGACTTGGCATTGTGGGGAACATCTTTGTTCTTTTGAACTGCATGTGCTGTTTTAGAAGGACTATGAAATCTATATACCTTATTCTCATCCACTTGGCTTTTACGAACATCATAACAATTGTTACAAGAGGAATGCCAAGGACAATATCCAGTTTAGGGTTGAGAAGCCTCATAGATGATATAGCCTGCAAGATGGTGGTTTACCTCAGTAGAGTGGCCCGGGGCCTGTCCATCAGCACCACCAGTCTCCTCTCAGTGGTCCAGGCCGTCACCATCAGTCCCCGAGCCTCCAGGTGGCGACGGCTGCAGCCCAGGTCTGCACGGCACATCTTTACCTTCACCCTCTTCTTTTGGATACTCAATTCCTTCATAAGCATGAACCTCACATTTTACATCAAAAATATCAACAGCACGAACATATCACAAGCTATTAAAGATGACAATTTCTGTTATTTTCAATCAGGAAACTGGATAATTAGATGGATTTTCCTCTTTCTCATGGTCCTTCGAGATGCTGTGTTCCAGGGTGCCATGGGCGGGGCCAGTGGCTACCTGGTACTCCTCCTCCACAGGCACCACCAGCACCTTCTCTACCTTCAGACCTCCAAGCTCCTCCACAGAACCCCCCCTGAGATGAAGGCTGCGAAAAGTGTTCTTCTTCTGATGCTCTGTTTCCTCTTCTTCTATTGGACAGATTGTTTTATGGCTTTATATGTAACTTTCTCCTTAGAGAAGCATTTCATAGAAATAATTCTTCTAGAATTTTTGGACCTGGGATATGCAATCCTCAGCCCGTTTGTGCTGATTCACGGGTACGGACACCTGGCTGAATGTTGGCATGCTCACTGAGAGAGAAAGCCTTCCAGAAAATGCCTCTTTCATTGAACTTGTCAATAAGTAAGTTGGAAGTTATTCTTAGTTTGTTGTTACTGTATGTGATGGAGAGTCACACAAGGCTATCAGAAGGACACAGAGGCACATTTCCACATCACAGATGTCACTGGAACTGGTTAATGTGCTTCTTCTATGTCTCCCGTAAGTCCCAGAATATATTTGCAGGCTTCACTTCCCTTGTAAGCCTGAAACACTATTGCTAGGTATTGATAGCTCATGTGTATTTAAAATTAATGGAAATATTTGCAGACTAATCATACATAAAATTGAGTAATATAATTAATTGGTTGCTGTCTACATAATGAGGCTCTGAAAGATAAAAAGAGTAAAATTGTCACTGTCTCATCTGAGAGAAAACAGCTGAATGAAGACATAATGAGAAGATTCCATTTTTCTTTCTCTGTTTTCTGACTTGCTAACTAAACAGTTGAATTTTTCTCCAGGGAATGAGAAGCTAATGTTGATTAGAATTATTGCTTTGCTCCAGCAGAGCACAGGGAGGAGACGTGAGCAAACCTGTGCTCACTGCAGAGCAGTGGCCAAGACATGCACATGTCCTAGGTGACCAGCAGGTGCTGCCTGGTAAGGACCAGGGTGTTTGTACAGTGGGAAAACATGCACCACAGAAACAATGACGTCCTGTCCTTGCAACAACGTGGATGGAACAGGAGATCTTCATCTTGTGTGACCAAGGCAGGCCCAGGAAGACAAGCATCACAAATCTCACTCATAGGTGAAAGATAAAAATTCAGTCCCAAAAAATTTGAGAGTAAAATGGAGAGCACCTGAGTTTGGGAAATGAGGAGGAGGAAACCTGGGGAAACTTTGGTAAACAGAATCAATAAAAGAAAAAAGCGGATAAATGGCACTAAGTCACAACTATGTAGCAAAGAGGTTCTGGTGGCCATCACTCAGTAGAGTGAGCATAGATAATGGTGATGTCCGGCATATTTCAAATGGGGGGAAGAAAAGATTTCCATGTTTTCTCCACAAATGAATGATAAATATTTTGGGATATATATGTACTTGTTTTGATTTTAACATTTTACAATCTATGTATGTATGTTAACAAGACATGGTACCCATAAATGTGCATATAGTTTTGTTTGAATTAAAGTAACAAATAACAGAAAATAAATTGAGTTGAAGAAATACCTAAGAAGCTGGAATGTTCAATCCTCCATCTCAGTCCTCATTGGGAAGTCAGATCCCATTCCTAGGTTGAGGGCACATGGAGAAGGAGCACTGTGGGCTGACGTAGCTAGTATTCCTCTCTTCTCGTGAGCAAGCCAGTGAGGGCCCACAGGCAGGGCTGCCCACATGTGAAGACTCTGGAGTCATCTGGCTGTGCTGGAAGAACGGGCCTCTTGAGGACAGTTCCCTAAGTGTCCCATTGTAGAAGGAATTGAATAGGTGCTTCATCCAGCAAAATATAGAGTCTACACTGTTCTAAAATAGAATGACAGCTGTGCTGCTACCTGCAGGGTGCTCACCTGTAGACGAGCGACAGCTCTGTCGTCAGCTCTGCACATGCAGACGGACATCCTGACATGATGCTCACACAAGAGAGCAGATGTGGGGACTTGTTAGAGAACAGGTCAGACAAGCACCTCGGAGAAAGGAAAGGATGGAAAAGCTGCTTAAATGTAGCTCCTACTTTGCAAGTTTGATGAGGATCTTCTTTACCTGAGAAGAGTGGATTAGCACTGGAGGATGGCTCTGAGTTCCCTAAGTGTCCACTGAGTCACTTAGGGGTGTACAGACAGAACTCGTGAGCACTGGTCACACCACAGGCCAAGAGGAGGAAGGACAGAAAATCAGCACCTGAGTGTAGAAATCAGCAGAAGCTCTCTTCATGTGTGACAGCTGCCACACACAGTCAGGTTGAAGAATGTCCAAAAAATGTGCCCTGCTTTGGATCAGTACCTGAAATTATGGATAGATAGAAATTTTCTTCTTGTATACAAAGTATATTCATACCATTCAGGTCTTCAATCATGCATTTAGGACGAATATACTTTGTATATAAACAGTTGTATGTAAAAAGATGCTATCTATGTGCACTATGAATTGTAATTACTATAAATAAAAAAAAAATTTTTTTAAAAATTTTCTTCTTAGCCCTACTTACTTTGTTACACCAAAGCTTTTTTTCCCTCTACTAATAAAAATTGAACCCAGGGGTGAGTTTCCACTGAGCTACATATCAATCCGTATTTATTTTTTATAAATATTGAGCCAGATTTTACCCAGTGTGTGAGGGTCTTGCTAGGTTGACAAGCTGTCCTCCAACTAGCCATCACCCTGTCTCAGTCTCTTCAGTCACTGGGAATACAGGTGTGTGCCACTCTGCCAGCTCACTGGCTTTTGCAACACCATAACTGATCAGTGGAAATAATCCACACGATTTCTGCTGATGATGATACAAAATGACTGTGACTGGTTTTCATTTTGACTGATGGAAGAACATCAGTCAGTTATCCCTGAAAACATTGAAGAGAGTATTAAAAATCATAACCATTCTGTAAGAAAAAGGGAACAAATAACTTAAGAACATCAGAATGGATTAATTAAGGAGATGAACATTGTCCTTAAATGAACCAACATGAAAGAGTGGCCCATGCTCGAGACCTGCAGCACAGGTACGGGAAGACGCTGCAGATCCCAAAGCACGATGCAGACCTGCCCACCTTAAGCTTCCCACACCCCCCCCCCCCCCCCGAGCTGCCGTGGCCGGTCGTGCCCAGTCTTGATGCCTGGGGTTTCTCATGTCCCAAATGGGTGATGTATGATCCAAATGACTCAGGAGGTTGAATCAGGAGGATCCCCAGTTCAGATGTAGCTTAGTGGTTGAACTCGTGGGAACAGTCCCTCATGCCTAAGCAAATGAATAATGGTGCTAAGAAGATGCTGTGGAAGAACATCATACCTTCTTTATTTGTCTTTCACCCATGAGTGAAATTTGTGATGCTTGTCTTCCTGGGCCTGCCTTGGTCACATAACATGAAGACCTCCTGTTCCGTCCATGTCGTTACCAAGGACAGGAGGTCATTGTTTCTATGGCTGAAAACTGCCCCGCTGTGCAGGAGCACCACGATCTCTACCCACACAGCACCCGACGGCCACCTGGGACAGCTGCATATCTGGGCCACTACTATGCAGTGAGCACAAGATCGCCGAAGTCTCCTCCCCGTGCTGTTCTAAAGCCAAAAAAAAAAAAGTAATCAACACTAACTTCTCATTCACTGGAGTAAAATTCAAATTGTTAGTTAGCAAATCAGAAAACAAAGAAAGAAAAACTAAATTATTTTCATTATGTCTCTCCATTCAGCTGTTTTTCACTCAAATGAGAAAGTGACGATTTTAATCTATTTGTTTTCAGAGAATCACAAATTAGTATCCAGTTATTATGTTATGCTCTAGTTTAAATGCTCTTACTCTGCAAATATTTTTAATCAATCATAAATACATCTCAGATACCAATGCTGATCAAAGAGGGCACAATGCTTTGGACACTTATCAAGTGGAGTGTACTTGCATGACATCAGTTGTACACTTTTAGAACTTATGATGGTTATTAAGGTGCTGATTTTCCATCCTTTGTCCTATCAATTAGGTATGTGACCACTGCTCATGAGTTCCATCTGTAGACCCACATGGGACTCAGTGGAGAAGATCAAGGTAACCTCTGGTCATCTTCAACTTTAATACTTTTCAGATGAGATCAAGCATGTGCAGGGTGGTCTGGCCATAGACCTTTTAATCTGTTTCAAATAAAGAAGTGAACACCAGCATCTCATGATATAATAGGTGATGTAACTAGTGATATGACTTACATTGATTACTTTTGACAGCTTCCTTTCACAGAGGTCTTTTTTTATTTAATTGACACTAATCTAAACATATTTTGGGGTACCATAAGATGTCTGTACGTACATGCATTTAATAATATTCCAATCGGGGCACACACACACATAGTCTCAAAAAATCATTTTTTAGGCTGAAAAGAAGGAAACTGTCTTCCTCCAGCTTTCTGACATATAAACTGCATTATCATTATCAGCTAATGCTGCTGAATCACACCCCAACAGAACTCCTTGCTCTTATATACCTGGTAACTTGGTATGTGTATCCACCTTCCCCATTCTTCCCTCCCCCCATCTTCTGGTGTTCCCCATTCTGCTCAGTTTCTATAGGAACAGTTTCTTATTCCACCTCTGAGTGAGTTCTTGTAGTGCTTGTTTCTTTGTGCTATGCTTGCTGCAGGGAACATAGGATTGCAGGGGTCTCCTGGACATGCTGATTTCATACTATTGAGATTTAGACACAGGTGGGATCACTGAGTCATGTGGTAGCTTTATCATTAATCATTTTTGGCCGGGTGTGGTGGCGCATGCCTGTAATCCCAGCACTTGGGAGGCTGAGACAGGAGGATCACAAGTTCAAAGCCAGCCTCTGCAATGGTGAGGCACTTAGCAACTCAGCAAGACCCTGTCTCTAATAAAAAAATAATAATAATAATTTTTGTATTCTCCCACAGTTTCATTACATCTGAACTTACTTAGGTTTTCACCTACAGTGTGCAAGGGTTCCTTTCTCACCACATCCTTACCAGAACTTGTTAACTTTTGTCTTTTTAAAAGTGGCCATTCTAGTGTTGAGGCTTAAGTTCGCAGTAACCTGATAATTACTGAGGTTGAATATTTGTAAGTTGTCTTCTGGGAAACCTGTTCACAATCTTATTGCCCCTTTTTAAACATAAACCTTATTTTTAGGGCAGTTTTAGATTCACAGCAATATTGAGCAGGAGTACAAAGATACCCCCATTCCCACCACACGTGTTAGTCTTTATCAGCATCCCCTACAAGAATGGTTCATTTGTTATAACTGATGAATCTGTAGTGACACACCATTATCACTCAAAGTCCATAGTCTATATTGTAATTCAGTATTTATTTGTTTACTTATTTATTTATTCTAATTTGGTATATATGACAGCAGAATGCCTTTTGATTCATTGTACACAATTGGAGCACAACTTTTAATTTCTCTGGTTGTTTATGATGTAGAGTCACACCATATGTGTAGCCATACACGTGCCTACACATTCCACCATCTTTCCTGCCCCCATTTACCCTCCTTCTCCTCCCCTCACTTTCTCCAAAGTTCCTCTGTTCTTTCCACGCCCTCCCCATTTTGGATTAACATCCACTTATCAGAGAGAACATTTGGCCTTTGGATTCCTGGGATTGGCTTACTTCACTTAGCATGATATTCTCCAACTCCATCCATTTACCTGCAATTGCCATGCTTTTATTGTCTTTTAATGCTGAGTAATATTCCATTGTGTATAAATACCACAGATTCTTTATCCATTCATGTATCGAAGGACATCTAGGTTGCTTCCACAGTTTAGTTATTGTGAATTGAGGTGCTATAAACATTAAGGTGGCTGCATCACTGTAGTATGCTGATTTTAAGTCCTTTGAGTATAGACTGAGGTGTGGGGTAGCTGGGTCAAATGGTGGTTCCATTCCAAGTTTTCTAGGAATCTCCATACTGCTTTCCAGAGTGATTGCACCAATTTGCAGTCCCACCAGCAATATATGAGTGTGCCTTTTCCCCACATCTTACACTTTTATTGATTCTATTGATTAATTTACACCACAACACTAGAGAAAGTGCACATTTTTTATGCATTTGTGGATCACTTGTATATCTTCTTGTGAGAAGTGTCTGTTCAGTTCCTTAGCCTATTTATCGATTGGGTGTTTAGTGTTTTTTTCTTTCTTTCTTTCTTTCTTTCTTTTTTTTTTTTTTTTTTTTTTTTGGTGTGTGTGTAAAGCTTTTTGAGTTCTTTTTATATGATCAAATAAAAAAATTAATAGAAAGCATCACCAACAGACTGTACCCCTTGGAAAACAGAACCTCACACAGTGAGGACAAAATATACAATCTTGAAAATAAAATATATGAAGATGGTAAGATACCATGAACAGAACCACCAAAAATTATGAGATAACATCAAAAGACTAAATGTAAGCTTTATTGGAATAGAGGAAGGCACAGAGCTTCAAACAAAAGGAATACTATTGCCCCTTTTTCATCAGGGCCTTTTTTTGTTATTGAATATGTTTCTGTGTTTTGTTATTGATTTTTGTTTTTGCCTGTACTGACAGTCTCCCCCTGAGCTACAACAACAGCTCTTACTATTGAGTGTTTAAGTTTCTTTTATATATCCTGAATGTAAATTCCCTATGAGACATATGTTGTCCAAATAGGTTCACCTATTAGGAAGTTACTCCCTTTGCTCTTGTTTATTCTGTTTTCTTTTTCCTCTGCAAAGTATTTTAAGATCAGATCAATAGAATCTCATTTCTCATGTTTTTTATGTTTCCTCTCATTTCGTTGACTTGTCCAAAAATCTTTGCCTATTGCAAGGTCCTACATCTTTTTCCTTGTTTTCTTCTATAACTTTTGTTGATTCAGGCCTTACATTTAAGTCTTTAATACATTTTTTAAAGATTTTGAGCTACAAGAGTCTAGTTACATTCTTCTCCATGTGGATATGCAATTTTTCCAAGACTACTTCATTGAGAAGTCTGTTCTTTCTCTAATGAACCTTCAGACACCTTTGTTGGAAAATCAATGATCTGTAGATACACGAGCTACTTCTAGGCTCCCAATTATTTTCCACTATTAAAATTTCTGTCTTTATGCCAATACCATTCTTTATATATTCCTACAGCTTTGTAGTATATTTTGAGTTCTGAAGTAGTGTAATGCCTCCTACTTCCTTCTTTGTGCTTAAAATGGATTGGGCTGTGCTTTTAATTCTCTGAGGAATATCCATTTCCTTCTCATATGGTAAAGGAACATAGTTCTCAACAACAGTGTATACATAATACCAGAGTCACTATTTCATATCCAAAATTGGGTTTTCTCCAGGTCCTTGCTAAGAATTATTATTTCTTCTCTCCTGGATAAGAACCAATCTATCAGGTGTGAGGTTGTGTCTTCTGAATTTGATGTGCAGCTTTCTGATAGTTAGTGATGTTGAGTATCTGCTTACATGCTTCTGAGACATTTGCATGTCTTCTTTGGGAAAATCTTTTTCAAGTTTCTTCTCCATTTATAACATGCTTAGTCTTGGGTTTCTGCCTATGCACTTATGTGAGTGACTCACATAATTTGGACAGTAAATATGTACTTCTCACATGGTTTCCAAATGTGGGTCTCATCCCACTGCTGGCTTTTCAATGGATGGAGTGTCTGCTTTATGGGCACAATGTACTCAGATTTATATAATTCCATTTGGTAATTTCTTCTTCTTCTTCTTCTTCTTCTTCTTCTTCTTCTTCTTCTTCTTCTTCTTCTTCTTCTTCTTCTTCTTCTTCTTCTTCTTCTTCTTCTTCTTCTTCTTCTTCTTCTTCTCTTCTCCTTCTCCTCCTCCTCCTCCTCCTTCTTTTTCTTCTGTTTTGAAAGTCATATCCAAAATCTCACTGAGGAGACAAAGTTTAGAAGTGTTTTCCTATATTGCATTGGAGGAGTTCTAAAATGTCAGTTACATATCTACATCTTTGCTCAACTTTGATTAGAGTTATGTGTATATTTTAAAATTAGGGCCCAATGTCATATGTTGCATGTAGGTACCTAGTTTTACCAACACCGTTTGCTGAAGAAATTCATGAGGATGCCTCAGCATCTTAAATAAACTCTGTTGGTTCTTTGCCATGAATCCAGCATCAAAAGGCGAAGTTCCAGCTTTGAACTAGAATCCTTAAACACAAAGGGGACCATCAGATCTCAAGGTCACCTGTGCCATATGGTGACACTGATTCACTAAGGGACAGTGGCCATGTTAACCATGATGGAAATCATCAGAACCATGAGACCCAGAGATCTCTGGCATTGGCCAATTGATCACGGGATTTGTAGAAATGAAACATGGGAGTTCTGCCCCATTCTTTCTGGACCTGTGAAAGGAGGGAAACCCCAACTCCTCTGAGTGGAAACCTGCCTTGAGTCTCTGGAGCAGGTCCATGGCTCCTCCACGAACTCCCACCCTGGAGCCAGTCTGCAGACACAGAGCTCCTGTGTGGAGGGAGTGGAGCTGCTCGAGAGGAGCCTTGCTGCACTGCCGGAGCACACCGACCTCTTCCTCCTGCTCTTCCCCAGACAGACGTTCACCTCATAGAATGGCTGGGCCCGGGAACCAGGGACCCACCAGCCATTTCAGTGATTAACTGACACTGGTTTGCAGCATCTTCCTCCTGATTGGATAAGCAAGGCTTCTCTGTCACGTTAGAGCAAGGTCTCTCCACCTTGGGGAGGCAAGGCGGTCCCCCTAAAGGAGGATGTAGCATAAACGTGGCATTAGAGGGGCTGATTCTGACTCTGTATAGTCTTACTGTCCTTTTTTCTGCTCCTATGACCATCAGGTCTGACACACTAATTATTAAGAACGAAACTGGTTCTGGGAATTGTAGCTTTGTGGAGTCTAAGCCAGGAGCATGAAACCATTTCCTTAAGTTGAACTAGATTATCAGTCTGTTGATATCTAATTAAATTAGATATCATCTAATCCTCATGGTTCCACTTTTACATGTCATTCATTCCTAACTGCACTTATGAGAGTTCCTTCTCTTACCCTTGAGTCCAAAAGCAATGACCCGTTCAGGGATGGCTCACTTTTTCTTGTTCTCTATGCAGGATTTTCTGAGACAGCTGTCAGAAGAGAACAGTGGAACTAAGACAGTTTATCTTCAAGGATGCCACCATTTTATCAAGTAGATAAACTCCTACTTTTTGAGGATGACTTGATAACATTAATAAGTTACTTTAAATATGTGTTAACATGTTATCAATGAAAAGGTCTTCACCATTCCTTTCTAGAGAATTAAAATGTCCAAAAATAATCAGGGTTATAAGAAAAATGTAGAGCCATCTTGAAATGGAGAAGAAGGACCTCTATGTCAAATCTGATATCTTTAGGGAATATGATCATACATTAAGAGCATCAATAATATTTCACAATGGTTTAATCAAATACATTCTTGCCAGGTCTGTGCCTTCTACCTGAATATATGTTTTGACTATCTAAGGAAAAGGAAGATTAAGTTCACTTCATTATGAATCAGAATATGATGTGTATTTCCAGAGACAGGGAGAGAATATCAAGCAGCATAAAGACTCTAACGAGTACTCTGGAAACAAGCCATGATTTGTGATCAACACCAACTTCTCATTTACTGGAGAATAAAATGCATTCAAATTGTGATTTATCAAATCAGAAAACATGGAAAAAAGAACTAAGTTATTTTCATTATGCCTCCATTCATATTTCTATCAAATGAGACAACTACACTTCCAGTCCCTTTAATCTTACAGATTTTATACTACAGATGACATCCAATAAAGTATATTATTCTATTTTATATTTAAATGAGTACTCTGAAAATATATTCCATTAATTACATACTGTAATATGTCAATACATATCAACAGAGTTTGATATTTACAAGAGAAGTAAAACAAACAAACACACAGGGTCATAAGAGAGATAGAAGACTCACAAATAACCAGATTTTATGACATCTGTCATAGGACTGTCACCAGATTTGTGGTATGGAAATGTGCCTCTCTGTGATTCAGCTACCGTTACTTGATTTTTCCATCACCTACAGCAATACAAAACCAAGAATGGCTTCAAACTTACTTATTGAAAAGATCATGGAAGAGACATTCTCTGAAAGGCTTTCTCTCTCAGTGAGCATGCCAACATTCAGCCAGGTGTCCATCCCTGTGAATCAGCACAAATGGACTGAGAATCGCATATCCCAGGTCCACAAATTCTACAGCACTTCCTTCTATGAAATTATTCCCTAAGGAGAATGTTACATATAAAGACATTAAACAATTTGTCCAATAGAAGAAGAGGAAACAGAGCATCAG
Source organism: Tamias sibiricus (assembly GCA_025594165.1). Classification (NCBI taxonomy): domain Eukaryota; kingdom Metazoa; phylum Chordata; class Mammalia; order Rodentia; family Sciuridae; genus Tamias; species Tamias sibiricus. Next base: position 24,242,457 of record CM046666.1, on the reverse strand, counting down.
AAGCAGAACACTTTTCACAGCCTTCATCTCAGGCGGAGTTCTGTGGAGGAGCTTGGAGGTCTGAAGGTAGAGAACGTGCTGGTGGTGCTTGTGGAGGAGGAGTACCAGGTAGCCGCTGGCCCAGCCCATAATGCTCTGGAACACAGCATCTCGAAGGACCATGAGAACAACAAAAATCCATTCAATTGTCCAGTTATGTGATTGAAAATAACAGAAATTGTCACTTCTAATAATTTGTGATGTGTTCATGCTTCTGATATGTTTGATATAAAATGGTAAATTCATGCTTATCAAGGAATTGAGTATCCAAAAGAAGACTAAGAAGAAAAGGATGTGCCCTGCAGACCTGGGCTGCAGCCTTCGCCACCTGGAGGCTCTGGGACTGATGGTGACAGCCTGGACCACTGTGAGGAGACTGGTGGTGCAGATGGACAGGCCCCGGGCCACCCTGCTGAGGTAAACCACAATCTTACAGGCTGTATCATCTATGAGGCTTCTCAACCCCAAACTGGATATTGTCCTTGGCATTCCTCTAGTAAGAAGTGTTAGGATATTTATAAAAGCCAAGTGGGTGAGAATGAGGTACATAGATTTTATTGTGCTTCTAAACAAACCCATATAGTTCACAAGAACAAGGAAGTTTCCCACAATGCCAAGTCCTATAAGAAACACAAAGATAGTCCCCTTGACATGATTCAAAACCATTTCTTACTTTATAGGCAGATGTACTTGGATGTAGCAAACACCTTTTGAAGAAAGAGACATTAATGATAATATGTGTGTGCAAAGAAATATTTCACAACAACAATTCCTAGGGTATAAAAACTATCAGGATAAATGTAATGGTGCAGATTTTGTCCAAAGTAATATTTTGTTTTCTTTAATAGTTTGAGGAAGATACTATCTACATCCTTTAAAATGCCATCTTGAGGACTATTATTCAAAACTTAAATCTTTAACCCTAAATTTTTTTATAAGCTGCATATGATCAATACCAAGCTGCTTGGTCAAATCCTTAATATCCCATCTATGTTTAACCTCAGCATGGATACATTAAACCTGCACTCCCACAATCAGATTTCTCCATGATTTTCTTTTTATTTCATTCTACATATTCTTACTATTGCAATGCAAAAGTCCAAGATCATACTTGGCCTTTCGTCTTCCCAATATCCCATGCACAAGCATTTGTAAAATTCAGTTGTTTCAGTGTAAATATAGCCATATTTCTGCATTCGCTGTTGCTCTGTTCATTGTTCCCTTCCATCTCTTATTTGGGTGAGCACAACCATTCTAGGTTTGCTTTGTGCTTCGCAGTTTTCCATCTTTGGTGACGAGAGCTTTTCTTCTGTGTTCTCCTACACACCAGTAGGACTCTGTGGTTTCCTTGCTTACTAACACTCAGGGAGTCTCTATATTTCTCTATTGGAGTCAAACTCCAAAACCTTTACAGGTGGAATCCAACAGGTAAAGTCAAATCAGTCAAAGACATGCAGGAATGAGTCTCTGCACTGAGACGTCCGATTGTGGACAGCATGCAGCCAGTGTGGGTGCTTGCAGGAGCCGTGGAGTGCTGTTCTGCTCAGCCAGGGGCTGAGTTCCCACTGATGGCATCAAGGACCTCTAAGGAAAGCCTGGGTCTGTTCTGTATGTGGTGGTGTCTATCAAAGGGTTCGGGTGTGAGAAATGTCTACCTGCTGCATGCTGTCAGGAGATGAAGTCAGTGTATAAGTTAGGAATCTCCAGGTAAACCTCTTGGTAGAAAAGTAGGTTGGGAGACATTTGGCATGAAAAGAAATCACTAAAGTAGGATCATGAAGGCATTTTACAACTCTTGCAGAATGCTGCTGAGAACAAAGATTTCAGTCCATTCTGTAGCCTGCTCTAGCAGTTTCTTTGTTTTCCCACCTAGTCAACAATTGGGCTGCTGTGATGTTTAAACTTCACAGATCATTTCCATGAAATCCTGGACAGGATCTTACCTTTTCCTGTTAGATTTCCAATCTCAAGTCTCACCTAAGAACTTATGTCAAATGTGGCCAATTTCTCCAGAAAAAAAGAACCCAAGAAGGTAAAAAGTACCTAGAATTTGCATCTATTCTGTGTACATGCAATACAATTCTACAATCCTTTCCCCCAGCTCCTGCTATTCGTTAAAGGATTGCTTTAGCTGACTCTGCTGAACGTCCCTGGCAGCTTGGGGGGCAGGAATACAGGTTGTGCCCAGTTTTTACACCACATAGCCCTTGAATTCAGGAAGATTCATGATTGTCTTTACAACTCTGTTTCCTCCACTAACAAATAGGGAGAATAAAGCCTGCACTAATGCCTTAACATAAACAGCACAAAATCCTAGATAGGTACCATGGAATGCCTTATGATACAAGCTTTAATGATTCAAGCAAAGCAGTGTCAACTAGTAAGTCAAGGATGAAAATGACTACACTCAGTGTACAACATGACATCAAATATTTTCATATTTCTTGTACATTTCTAGTTTTTCTCATATTTTCAGCCCAATCCCACCTGTTCAAACTACACAGCCCTGAATCAAATTTGGGAGACACTTCTCAGACATATAATTCTCTTCTCTTTCACTGTAACAGAATGAAATGAAAAATGTCAGAGGAGAGGGTGGCATTATCCCAGACTGATTTTACAAGTACAGAGCAAACGGTTCTAAAAGGTAGGTCTTGCACTCAGAGAAATGTAGCATGCCCACCTGGAAGTAACACCCAAAGACCTAGGTAGGTACACACATCCATCCATTACCACGATGAATATGTGATGGGTGTTCACTGCTGTGTGATATGAACTAAATTTTAAAAAATTGTTCTTCAACTTTAATATCAAGCAAACTAATGAAAACATACTGAAATTCAATAAGAGATACTATGATTTTAAACACTAATGGTGTTTACTAGGCATTTTAATGAGTAGACATATAAAGCATAAGTTTGACTCATACGTATGGTCTAATGTTATGTTTGAGGACAGTGTCAGGTTGTATGCCAAAATAATGCCTTCACATTAAACACAATGCACTGACAGACACAGAAACACGATGCAAGAGAAGAAAATGCATTTTGCAAACTGAACAATACACCAAAAACTAGTTACAGAAATCTCATGTAAGTTAAGATTCTTTCAGAATCATCACAGGTCAAGATGAAGGCTAAAGAAACAGATTTTCTACAGGCAGAAAAAGATTCTAAATTTCTGCCCCAGGACCCACCACAGAGCTCTCTGTGGAGCCCAGGTTCTGAACACAGGGTCAGCGCTGCTCCGGCACAGCCGAGGGGCAGCTGATAGAAAGGGCCCTCCTGTTCCAGGCCCAGGCGCACACCTGTGGATACCAGATGAAGAGTGACGGTCCTAACGTCCTACCGATCAGACCCGCTCAGCAGCCCCCTCGCTCAGTCACACAGAGTAAGATCTGTGATGCTGACAGAACGTCGCGTGGGCCTGTGAGCACGTCGGACCCCCGTCCACTCACCTTGGGGCTGTGCTGCAGACAAGCTCTGCATGGGTCCTCTGACAAGGGGCAGCTTCCCTGGTTGTACTTGTACCTCCTGGCTCTGTGCACACCACCAAGACTGCAGGTGTCACAGATGACAGCTCTCAGGAGAAGAAAACCCCTGCAGGACCTCAGTCCCGGAAGCACGACTTTCCCTCTCCCTCCACAATTACTACGTATGTTTGGCTCAGAAGTTGTCTCCATCTTAATTGGGGCTTGATTATTTTAATTAAGGTTTGCACAGGTTGAAAGAGAACAACAGCCCGGTTTCTGTACCTGAGTTCCCATGTGCTGGCCTCCCTTTCCCTTCCCACAAGTTCACGGTGAATCAGAATGGGGCCAGCTTCTCAGACAGGGTGCCAAGCTTCCTCGTTTTCAAGGCCTTCTCCACGCACACGGTTGTGGCACCTGGTGACAAGATTCAGGAACTCTGCCCTCTGAGCAGGCCCCTACCACTAGGACAGGAGTCACTCTTCTCCACCTAATCACATTGGCAGTCCAGGGATAGAGCTCTAGATGGTGTCTTTATTACTAGTGTATGAAAACACAAGTGTGACCCAGGGGCTCGATACACCCACCTTCTCCCTCTCAAAAAACCAAACCTGCGATCACAGAAATGCAAACCAAAATCACAGCAAAATCACGTCACCCCAGTTAGAATGCCTTTCATCAAGAATACAAATTATAGTTGATTTTCTCAAAGATGTGATGAAAACAGGCAAGTTGATATATATTTTGGTGGGACTAAAAATTAGTATGACCATGTTGGTAAGCAGTGTGGACATTGCTTAAAAATATAAAAATGAACCAGCATATGATCCAGCTACAATACTCATTGGTATTAATTTTTTTAAAAACTAAAATTAAAATACTGTAGTGACCCAAATGCATCAATATTCATAATGGCTCCATTCATAATGGCCAAGATAGGGAAACAACCCATGTGATCACAAACAGATGAACTGATCATGAAAATGTGGTGTAAGAATACAATAGAGCTCTACTCAGCCATGAAGAGGAATGAAAGTATTGCATTTTCTGGGAGATGGACAGAACGACAGAATGACAGGCTACATGAAAAAAGACAGACCCAGAAAAGCAGGGATTGAAAACCACATTTTATATGTTGAAACTGGAGCAAGATTAGGGGGAATGGGCTCAGCAGATCCCACAAAAATAGAAACTCTGATGATGGAGTAGAGAACTGTCTTGGGAGAGGTGAGATGGTGGGACAAGGGAGAACTGTGGGATGAACTTGGCATCATCAGGCTATGTGCACGTGTGAGCACACCAGCGTGAACCTCACATCTGTGTATATCCATAAAGCACGAATCGATAAGAGAATAAATAAGTAGAAGGAAGATGAGTAAAGGAAAGAAAATGGGGGAAGAAGGAGCGCGTGGAAAGAGCAGCAGTGGGGCTTCAATGGAGAAAGTGGGACTCCATGCCGGGTGGTCCTGTCCGATGACCACGTGTATATAAATCCTTGTAAAAGCCATATCATGATCTCAGTAGTTTAGAATCCAGGACTATTTTCCTTACGGCAGTTCTAAGAGGAAAATTTATAGCACTATGATCAACCTCAACAAATAGTAGAAAAATACCAAATAAATTACATCTCAAGACCTTAGAAAAATAACAAACTAACACCAAAGTCAGTAGAAGGCAGAAAATAATTAAGATCAGAGCAAAAATCAGTGAAATTGAGAATAAAAACAATACAACAGTTGAATTAAACAAAGAGCAGGATTTTTGAAAGGATAAACAAGGTTAATAAAACTTTTACCAAACTAATCAAAGAAAGGAGGGGGGAAAAAACTCAAATTAACAAAGTCCAAGATGAGAAAGAACACATCACCACAGACTCAACTGAAATCCCGAGGATCATCAGAAACTATGTTGAAAATTTATCCTCCAAAAAGCAAGAAAACCTTGGGGATATTGACAAATCCCTAGAGACATATGACCTCCCCAAACTGAACCATGAGAATACAAAACATTTAAACAGACTGACACCAAGTAATGAAATTAAAGCAGCTGTCAAAAGGCTTCCAACAAAGGAAAGCCCAGGACTGGATGGACTTTCAGCCGAGTTGTGCCAGACAGTCAGAGAAGAAATAATACCAACCTTCCTCAAACTATTCCATGAATCAGAAAAGGAAGAGACACTGCCAAACTCATTCTGTGAAGTCAGCATCACCATACCAAAACCTGACAACGACATCCAGGAAGGAAAACTTCAGTCCATCATCCTTGATGAAGGTCACTGCAAATATTCTCAATAAAATACTGGCAAATCACATGAAGAAAACACTTTTAAAAGACAGTGCACTATTGTCAAATGGGTTTCATCCCACAGATGCAAGGTTGATTCTACATATGCAAATCTAGAAATGTAATTCAGCACATAGAATTACAGACAAGAATCACATGAGTATCTCAATGGGTGCAGAAAAAGCATTTGACACAGTACAGCACCCATTCATGTTAAAACCCTAGAGAAACTAGGGATAGAAAGAACTTACTTCAACATTGTAAAGGCTACATATGACAAACCCAAGGCCAACATTATACTGAATGGAGAAAAACTGAACATATATCCTCTGAAAAGAGGATCAAGACATAGATGCTCAATTTCACACTCCTCATTGAAGATTGGCGCCGAGGAACTGAGCTAGACAAGAAACGGTACACAGGGGACCAAGAGCTGTGGAAAGCTAAGGATCTTTATTTTAAGCAACCCACCTATTATATATCCCTTGTATTATGCTTAGAGTTCAGCAAGTTCTTTGGGTTTAACATAATCAAGATACTAAGAATAACAATAAAATAATGCAATGTTCATAAGCCATTTCCTTAAGTTTGTCTAGATCTAAGCCCAATTAAAAACCAAAATTCAAGGGGAGTAAATCAACAAGAGTATTCTTAAAATAATTTTAACCACAGGGAGCACATGAAGCAAATCTCAATATCAAGAGGAACTTGTGGGGGCTGGGGTTGTGTCTCAGCGGCAGAGCGCTCACCTGGCACGTGCGCGGCCTGGGTTCGATCCTCAGCACCACGTAAACATAAATGCATTGCATTGTGTACAACTAAAGCAAATAAATAAATATTAAAAAAAAAAAAAAGATGAACTTGTGGCAAGTCCGACCATGTCAGCAGAGCATGTCGCGAGAAGAGTGTGCTGTTCTTGCTCGCTCCAGTGTGCTGAGAGGTTGGAGGATGTTAACCCTTAGACAGCTGCAGAGCTTCCACAGGCCTGGAGACTGAAACCACTCCATTAACTCCTATTCAGTTTAGACCTTGAAACTCTAGCCAAACAATCAGGCAAGGGAAAGAAATTAAAGGGATACAAATAGAAGAAGAAGAACTCAATTTATATATTTGCTTATGGCATGACCTTATATTTGGAAGACCCAGAAAAACTGCACCAGAAGACTTCCAAAACTCATAAACGGATTTTGTAAATAGCAGGAGACAAGATCAAGAAACATGAATTAATTCATATCTTTCCTATTCTTTTTCTATAAGGAATCTGCCAAAGAAGAAATGAGGATATATTCCATTCACATTATCTTCAAAAAGCATTTGGAAATTAATCTGATGAAGGATGTGAAGGATGTCTACAATAGAAATTATAGAACACTAAAGAAAGAAGTTGAAGAAGAACTCAGAAGATGGAGAGATCTCTCATTGTGGGATAGGCAGAATTAACATTATCAAAATGGCCATACAGTCAGAACCATTATAGAGATTCATGTAATTCTCATAAAAATATCAATGCCATTCTTCACAGAATGAGGAAAAACACATCTAAAGTTCATTTGGAAAAATAGGAGACCCAGAAGGGACAAAAAAACATCCTGAGCAAAATGAGCAACCTTGCGTCCTCACATTCCTCATAATTCAAATTACACCTTAGACCACCAGTGACAGAAGCAGCATGGTGCTGGCACCAAATCTGGCGTGAAGACCAAGGGAGTGGAGCAGAAGACAGAGACAACCCTCATGAATACAGTTATCTGATACAAGACAAACGCACCAGAAACGTGTTGGAGACAAGACGGCCTTCCTAACAAATGGTGCTGGGAAACCTAAAACCCATATGTAGAAGAATTAAAGCTTCACTCCTCTGCCTCACCCTGCACAAAAGCCAACTCCAAGTGGATCAAAGACCTGGGATTAGACCAGAAACTTTGCAAGTGCTAGAAGAAAATGTAGGCCCAACACTCCAATATGTCACCTCAGAGCTGCCTTCCATAGTAAGACTCCCAAAGCAGAAGAAATAAAAACAAAAACCAGTAAGTGGGAAGTCATCAAATTAAAAAGCTTTTTCACAGCAAAGGAAACAATCAAGAGTGTGAAGAGCAGTCCTACAAAGTGGGAGAAGATTTCAGGTTCCAGCTCCATGTATAGCACATTAACGCCCAGAATATACAAAGAAGTGGAAAAACTTAAGAAGAAAAAAAAAAAAAAACCAATTAATAACTAGGCAAAAGAAATAAGAAGACATTTCTTCAAAAGAAGAAATACAAATGGTCAAAATATGGAACTATATTTGACATCTCTAGCAATTAGGGAAATTAAAATTAAAACTGCAAAGAAATTTCATCTCAATATAGTCAGAATGTCAATTATCAAGAAAGAAATGACAATAAATGTTGGCCGGGATGTGTGGGGAAGTGGGGGATACATTCATGCATTGCTGGTGGGACTGCAAATTGGTACAACCACTCTGGAAAGCAGTATGGAGATTCCTAAAAATCTAGGAATGTAACCACCATATGACCCAGCTACGCCACGGCTCAGTATATAGCCAAAGGATTTTAAATCAGCATACGACAGTGGGGCAGCCACTCCAGTGTTTACAGCAGCATTCTTCACAATAGCCAAGGTAAGAAATCCATATGGGTTCCCTTCAACAGATGCATAGATAAAGAAAAGGTGGTGTGTGTGTACACAAAGGAATACTAACTCAGCCATAATGAAGAACGGCATTATGCATCTGTTGGGAAACGGATGGAACTGGGACTATCATGCTAAATGAAATAAGACACATCCAAAAAAGTCAAAGGTGAGATGTTTTCTTTGATATATAGAAGTCAGTCTGGAATGAGGAGAGACGGAGAGAGAGGGGGGAGAGAGAGTGAGAGAGAGAGAGAGAGAGAGAGAGAGAGAGAGAGAGAGAGAGAGAGAGAGAGAGAAGGTTTTCCATCAAAATTGGAGAAATATCTCTGGACTGGATGAAGGGGATTGAAGGGGAGGGAGGATAAAATGGATAAGGTCAGAATAGAGAATGCATTTGTCCTAATATTCCTAGGTGCTATAGGAGTACACCACAGTGAATCTCACCATCATGTATCTCTAGAAGACACCAACAGTTGGAATGCTCTTTCTTTTCATTCTAGTGCTATAGAGAATGATTTTTATTCATATCTTTTTTATTTTTTGTAGTATGATAATATATACTAGAGCGATAAATAATGCTATGTTCATAGTAAACTTGATTTTGTCAATTTTGTTTCCCCTTCCTTTCCTAATTCTTTCCCTTTCTCCTCCTGCTGATCTGCATGCTCTACTCTTTTGATCTACCTTCTATATTTATTATTTCAAAATCATAAATATAAATGTACATACACATACATTCATATGATTTGTTGTGGTATTTTCATAATGGACATAGCATAATGTGGTTGATTTTTTATCTCTCTTTTTCTCAATCCCATTCCTCTGTTCTATTTGTTACTCTCCTATTTTCATAAGATCTCTCTCTCTCTCTCTCTCTCTCTCTCTCTCTCACACACACACACACACACACACACACACACACACACACAGGAAAGAAAATATTTGACCCTTAACTTTCTGAGTCTGGCTTATTTCACTGAGCCTGATATTTTCAATCCCATCCTTTTACCACCAAATAACACAATGTTATTCTATTATGGCAGAGTAATGCTCAATTGTGTACATGTACCACCTTTTCTTGATCCGTTCATCTGTTGGTGGCCACCTAGTCTCTTTCAATAATTTGGCTATTATGAATTGCAGTTCTAAAGACATTGATTTGCCTGTGTTATGATATTAAGGTGATTTTAGTTCTTTTGAATAATACCAAGGTGTGGGGAAGCTGCATCATATAGTGGTTCCATACATAGTCTTCAAGGAATCTCCAAACTGCTTTCCAGAGTGGTTTTATTAATTAGCTGTCCCACCAACAATGTATAAGTGTTCTTCCTCCCACATCTTTACCAACAATTAGTATGATTTGTGTCCCTGATGTTGTGTATTATTGAGTGAGATGAAACTATAGTGTAGTTTTGATTTTCGTTTCCACAATGGTTAAGGTCGTTGAAGATTTTTACATATATTTGTTACATATTTTATTTCCACTTTTTAGAAACGTTTGTTCAGATATCTTGTCCATTTATTGACTGGGTTATTTTATTTTGGTTTGTGTTTGTTGAGTCTTTTAATTTGTTTGATTGTAGTTGTTTTGGGGGGTTGGATTTTTTTGTTCAGTTTTATACATCATGGCTATTAATTCTCTGTAGCAAGTGTAGATGGCAAAGATTTTCTCCCATACCATAAGCTTTCTTTCAAATCTCTTAATTGGCTCATTTACTGTAAAGAAATTTCTCATTTGATGCCATACCACTTATTGATTCCTGGTTTTCTTACATTATTTTATTTTTTTATTATTATTTTTTTTTGTACCAGGAATGGACCCCAGGGGATCTCAACCACTGAGCCACATTGCCATTCCCTTTCTTTTTATATTTTGAGTCACAGTCTCACTAAGTTGCTTATGGCCTCACTAAATGGCTGATGCTGGCTTTGAACTTGAGATCCTCCTGTCTCAGGCTCCCAGGCCACTAGGATTGCAAGTGTGTGCCACCACGCCTGGCTTGTTTTTTGTTGTTGTTTTTCTTGAGCTTTGGGAGACTTATTAGGAGGTTGGTGCCTGGGTCATTATGTTGGAATGTGCCTGCTGTCTCTGATAGTGGTGCAGTGCTTCGGGTGTCATTCCCAGTTTTCTGGTGCCTTTTCAGTTGGTGTTTGTGCAGGGTGAGAAAGAGGCATCTGGCTTCCTTCTTCTACATATGGATATCCACTGTGTCCAGGACCCTTTCTTTAAAAAGCTGCCCGGGCTGGGGCTGTGGCTCAGCGGTAGAGCGCTCGCCTAGTACGTGCGCGGCCCGGGTTCGATCCTCAGCACCACGTACAAATACACGCATTGTGTACAACTAAAGCAAATAAACAAATATTTTTTAAAAAGCTGCCCTTCCTCCAACATATATCTTTGGCACCTTTATCCAAGGTCAGATGTCTGTACTTGTGTGGCTTTGTCCCTGTGTGTTCTGTCTCGTTCTGTTGGTATTTTGTCTTCTCTTTATGTCAGTGCCACGCTGTTTTGTTACTACAGCTCTGTAGTGCAGTTTGAGCTACGGTACTAGATGCCTCCAGCATTAATCCTGTTGCTCAGGGTCACTTTGGCTATTCTGGGTCTTGTCCTCTTCCATACGAATTTTAGGACTATTTTCCCTAATACTGTGAAAAATGTCATTGCCACCTGATAGTGATGACATTGAACCTGTAGATACCTTTGGGTCATATTAGCCAAAGTACCTTCATTATATGCATTTAGGATCATTGTCAAACTTATCATTCCATAAATATTGGTTGACTCTGTATCCCTCTCCCTGTTTTTCTCTCCGATCTTTTTGGAAAACAGATTCACAATCAAGCAGAGTGGGCTCCATGTGGATAGTAACGTGTGAATGTTTGCAGCTGGGGGCTAAAATCCTGCACGATCCACGGTGGGATGCTCATCAATGCAGATGGGAAAGCCAGGTCAGATTCGTTTCCCTGTCTTTCCCCATCCCATCTCTCCCCCTTCCCGTCATTCCCCTTTGATCTGATCTATTCATTTTTATCCCCTGACCTTACTTTGGAAGAGCTTACACAAGATGCTGATTTAAAAAATTAAAAAGTATAAGTAAATAGAGGAAAGATCAGAAGAGAAGAGGGAAGGGAAAGGGGAGGCACTGGGGACTCTGAACAAATTATATTCCGTGCTCTATAATTATGTCACAATGAATCCTATTGTCACGTATGTCCAAAAGAACCAATCAAAAGAGAAAACAGCCCAACATTCCCTTTAAAAAAAGAATATTCAGAGGAGAACTAATTAGGCTATGTTGAAAGAAAAAGAAAAAGAAAAAAGAAATGTCTGCCTGATTTTCCATAATTGTGCCTCTTTCACTTTGCTACAATATTGACGATGGTAGAGATCTTCAGAAAAGGATGCCTCTTTTTAGGAAAGTTATGATAAAAAACAAGGCCGCATCCTTGGAGGAATGCAGACACTGGTGGCACCATCGAGATCTGGGAAGATGTAAGCACAGAAATCCCTCATTGTCTTTATTTGTCTCTCCTGTCTGACCTGTTTAGGGACAGATGTATCTTGGACCATGACAGTGCACTATCACAAGTTTTTCCAGGCAGGGACAACAATTGACTACATTGTGCAAGGATTTTATTGATTTTCTGTGTGTGTGTGTGTGTGTGTGTGTGTGTGTGTGTGTGTGTGAAAACTAACATGCCCTCTTATCTGGTGTTCATGCAGCTGTCAATCTTGTCACTGTGTTTTTCTTCCTCTTTGTCCACAGACGTAGTAAAGTGGGTCGCTTGTAACTGGCAGGGACATCAACATGCCTTGCCTGTCCAGTCTTGGAGGTCTATTATCTCTTCAAGTCACTGTCACAATTTTATTTGTAGGGACACAAGTGCTGATTTCATCCACGACTTTTCTCCCTGCTCCTTTCCAACGATGGTGTTGTGCGACTGGACCCAGTGGTAGAGAGCCCCAGGCACAGCGGGAGAGCTGGAGGAAGAGTCGGGGAGGAGCACCTGTCATCTGGGTCTGCCACATTTCCTGACATCCCAGGCTGGTGAAGGAGATTCTCAAAATCACCCTGTGTGCCAGGGGCTCTTCATAGCTCCTTGCAGACATGAGAAACCCAAGGCACCAAGACTGGGCACAACTGGCCAGGGCAGCTCAGGCGGGAGCCTGGACTCGGGCAGGTCTGGACCACCTCCTGGCTCTGCAGCGTCTTCCTGTGACTGTGCCGCTCGTCTCGAGCACCTGCCAGCTCTTCCCACCTTGGTCCATGTGAGGATGGTGCTCATCTGACAGTTACTCAGCTCCGACGGCCTCCATCATTCAGGCCTATTTCCCTACAGAGTTCTCCAGTGAGTGCTGAACACTCTCGTCAGCTTTCCCAGGGATACACAATGGCTGCTCTCCCAATTTTAATAGAAACTCCTCACAATTTTATTAGACCACTATGTTCAGAAATATTACAGAATCAACGTTCTCATCATTTATGTCATGGAAGAAGCAATAGTGACAGAAAATAAGTAGATTTACTTTAGTAAATTTTACTTTAAAGAAATTTCTTCCTTCTTTACACCTTCACACATGAACATGAAAACAGCCTAGAATTATTGTGGATATTCATTTGGCATTATTTCTGAGCAGGTGTCACATGTTTTGAGATATTGTGATTCCCGCATTAGCTAAAGTGCCGACTCTCCACCCTCCCTCCCATCAGTAAGCTACATGACCATGCTCCCGTCATCCACTGTAGTCCCGCAAGTTACTTTGTGAACACGATACAGCTAACCTTCATTCACTTCAGGTTTTAATTCATTTGTTTTGTCTAAAGAAATGCGTATTAAAATTCCATCCTATATGCTGACGCTGATGATGCGTCAACCAATGTTCTATGCCTTCTTTTACAGACATGTTTGTCTGATTTATTTAAATAAACACCTAAGTATCTGCTTTCTTATTTTAGAATATTCACAGGCAAAAACTGCAAAAATCACATCCAGGTTGACATAGCTTTAAACAAGCAGGTACAGAGCTCAATTGGGCAGTTAGCGAGACAATGCAATGGGTACATTAGTGTTTCCCACAGACTTTCAAGGTTTGCATAGCAGCAAGCAAGCAAAAGGGAAGTGGGTCAAAATGACCCTAGTTCAGTACATGTTAGAGAATGGTTAATAATGTCTAGATGATCAATCTCTGACAAGGTACATTGATAAAGAAAAATGGAAACCAAAGAGAACAATTTTACGTTGTATAAGAATTGCTAGCCAGGCACGGTGGTGCATGCCTGTAATCCCAGGACTTGGGAGGCTGAGGCAGGAGGATCACGAGTTCAAAGCCATCCTCAGCAATGGTGAGGCACTTAGCAACTCAGTGAGACCCTGTCTATAATAAAATACAAAAAAGGACTGGGGATGTGGTCCAGCGGTTGAGTGCCCCTGAGTTCAATCCACAGTACAAAAAAAAAAAAAAAAAAAAGAATTGCTATTCTGTGTTGCCAAGTATACTATGCCAGGCAGTTATCATAGGGTGCAGAGGCACCTTCCCATGGGAGAAGCATTTCTTACATGATATGGAGACTTAGGTAAAATGGAGTCTGTCTGGTCATTGCCCATATAGCCTGGCCCATAACAATATAAGTAATGTAATTTTCCAAATAGGTTTTCATCTGACTAGAAAAAGTGGTGGTAGTAACAGAGCTCTCTCACCTCAGCCACTACCTGAAGAACAGCACAAGGAGAATAAGAAGACAGTTGGGTGCTCCATTTTCTTGTGACCTCTGTGAAAGATAAGGACTGTCACCAACTTTGTGATGTGAGAATGCACCTGCCTTTGCTTGATTTTGCATCACTTGCAGCAACACAAGACTGAAGATGATTTAAACAAATTTACTGAAAGGACCTACAAATTTCATATTTTCTCTAAGTCTCCCTCATGAAGGATGCCTGCATTCAATCAGATGTCCATCTCTGTAAATTAGCACAAATGGACTCACAGTTGCATAACCAAGGGTTAGAAATTTTTGAATACTTTCTGTTATGGAATCCTTGTGTAAGGAGAAATTTAGATGTAAAGTCATAAAACAACCTGTCCAATAGAAGACAAGAAAGAATAGCATTAAGAGAAGAACACTTTGAGAGGCTTTCACCTCAGGGTGGGGTTTGAGAGGCTCTTGGCGGTCAGAAGGTGGAGAACGTGCTGGTGGGGCTCGTGGAAGAGAAATGCCACGTAGCCACCGGCCCCGCCCATGGCACCTGGATCACAGCATCTTGAAGGACCATGAGATAAGTGTAAACCCATCAGGTTATCCAGTGTCGGGTTGAAAATAAGAGTAGTTGTCTCTTCTAATAATTTGCGATGTGTTCGTGCTGCTACCATTTGTGGAACCCCCCTTTTCAGCCCCACGCCTCTTTTCAGTTTAACCGCTTCTTTTTGCTTCTGCAAAATACTTGGCTTAAAGATAACAGAAGCCAAACAGCTGCCTCAAACTGTTGCAAGTCTCCTGTCACGAGGCAGGAGTAAGCCCTTGTGTGATAAGCCAGCCCGCGCACAATAAGATAAGGCAAGAGCAGGGCCCTGGGCCCTGCAGTGAAGAGTCAGCACATTCCTCAGCTCTGGAGATGGCCGCCACCAACGAAAACCTCCTTAGTCACACACGGGCTCCCCTGGCCAATCAGGCGAGCCCCCTCCCTCTCCTTGCTTCTAGCCCTATGTAAGACTCAGGCTTTCCTCAGTTCCGGGCTCTCAGGACAGTTCCACTGTGTTGGGGAGGTCTGAGAGTCCAGCTTAAGCCCGAATAAGGGCTTTTTGGTTTTGCATGCACTCCGGCTTCCTTGGTGGTCTTTGGGGTCCGTGCTCTGGGCATTACACATTTTTGATGTAAAATGGTAAGTTCTTTCCTATCAAGGAATTGAGTATCCAAAAAAAGCAACCAGGGAAGGACGTGCCGTGCAGACCTGGGCCGCAGCCTCCCCCACCTGGAGGCTCTGGGGCTGATGGTGGTGACGGCCTGGACCACGGTGTGGAGACTGGTGGTGCTGACGGACAGGCCTGGGCCACCCTCCCTAGGTAAACAAAAATCTTACATCCTACCTCCAGCAAGTTTCTCAAACCAAAAACTACTATTGCCATTGACAGTCCAAAGGAAAGAAGTATTATGATATTTGTAAAAGTCAAATGTGAGAATAAGTTGTAAAGATTTCTCCTCTGTGCCACCAAAATGCACATGGAATTTACAAGAATAAAGATGTTCCCCACAATGCCAAGCCCTGTTAGAAAGATGAAGTTTGCTCCTTTGGTGAGGTTTAATACCATTTGTTACTTTAGGACAAAAAACCTCAGATGGAACAGACACCTTTTGGAAGAAAGCATTAGTAATGATGATATGTATCTGCTAAAGGTATTTCATATCATAACAGCAATTTTCTGGAGTGTAACCTTTAGTCCAAATACATGTAGTATTGCTGTTTTTTGTCCAATTAACTATTTATTTTTCTGTGGCACTCTTTTTGAGTTAGTTTGTATAGTCTCAAATGCGGCACTGATGACTACAATTCAAAAACCTAAATTGTCAACCCAGATTTACTTTAACTCCACACCAGCAAAACCAATGTACCGGTTAAGGTTCTTACACACCGCACTACATTCAACTGCTGCATGATGCTCCCAACCCCACGTTACCCCAAAGGGAATTTCTCCCTGGGCTTTTTATTGCTTTATGTTGTGTGCCAGTCAACCAATTCCAAAGTCCTGGGTCTGTGTTTTACCTGTTTGCCTTCTCCAGAGCCCAAAACAGACACTTAAAACTTGTTTTGCTTCAAGCCCTGGAACATTTTGCTACTTCAATCATGTTACAATTTCCTATTGTTTCCTGCATTTAATTGAGCATTCCTTCCCTTCTGCCATTTCATGAGCATAACAAATTCCACCTTTATTTTTGACTTCTTGGTTTAATTGATCATAAGAACTTAAAATTTCAGTATTTCTGCACCCCAAAATATTTGATTATTTGAAAGTTTACAAATATGCCATGGCTTTCTGCACTCCTCGGTATCGAGTCAAACTGCATGAATTTTCCAACAGAATTCTAACTGTTGAAGTTGAACCAGCAAAAAAAACATGCCAAAAAAGTTTCCTCTCCAAAAGAAAAAAAAAAAATGAGATAACGGGAATTAGCCAGGGAGCGTGCCCAGAGGAGCCACAGAGCTGCTCTTTCAAGGTCTTTAGCAAAGGGCTGAGTTCCCACTAGTGACCTCAGGGGCCTCTCAGGAAGCCTGGTCAGTTCTGCATGTGGTGATATTTATCAAAGGAATTGGAACGGGGGATTAACTACCTACTGTGTGCTGTCATGAGATGGACACAGTTTATAAGTTAGGAATCCCCAGTTAAACCTTCCTGGAGGAAAGTAGGTTGGGAGACATCTGGCATAAAAGAAATCACTCAAGTAGGGACATAAGGGCATTTTACAGCTGCTGCAGAACTTGGGAGAAACAACGATTTCAGTCAACTCTGCTGCCTGCTCTAGCTCTTTTTTCCCAAACTGGGCAACAATAGGACCCCTTTGATCTTTAGCTCTCCATGCTAATTTTCATGAAAACTGGACAGGATGTTACCTTTCCACATGTAAAAGTGCCAGTCACATATCTCATTTTAGAACTTAAGTCAAACTATCTTCGATTTCTCCAGAACAAAAGACAGTGGATGTTAGCAGTAACCCGGGATTTGCGTATATTCTATGTGCATGAAATGCAATTGTAATAGCCTGGATCTATCACCTGAAAACCATGGAGGATTGCTCTGGGCCTCTCTGCTGCAGGTCTCTGGCAACATGAAGGGCAGGAACACAGGCCTATATCCACCTCTGAGAGCAGGTAGCTCCTGACTTTAGGAGTACCTCACTGCCATTTAAAGTGTGTTTCCTCCCTGGTGAGCGGGGAGAGTGAAGACTGCACCAATGCATTAAAGAAAGCAGTGCTCAATCCGAGATGTTTAAAGATGAAGTTGAAATGACAGGCACAACAGTTTTAAGTAATAGGTAGGGCTCAAATGGACTGAATACCTAAGCAGAGATTGGATCTGTGAAGATAGTGAGGTACAGATTCTACACCCAGTTGGTCTCAACATATACCCCAGGACCCTGATGACTTACGAAACCTTCTTTATGTCTCTTAGATCTCTCCACTGTGACTCATTTTTTTCAGCCTCCTCCCACCTTCCCAAAGTTCCATAGCTACAATCTGACTCAGATCTCAATCACCTTCCTATTATCCTATTTCCACAAGATCCCTTTTTAATCCTTTTTCTCTCTTTATTTTTCACATTTTGAGAAAAACAACTTTTGACCTTTGAACTTTCAGTTCTGGGTCTGGCTTCTATTTTGCTTAGCTTGAAGTTCTTCTGTTTCCATCCATTTACACAGAAAAATGAAACAATTTCATGCTTGAAATGCAGAATAGAACTCCCGATGGATGTATATACATTCCACCATTTTCATTCATTCCTTTCTCCCATTTCTTTGCCGATTCTTCTGTGGAGTGGGGCCATCCTGGGCTAGTTCCAATAGCTCAGCCACCTGTGAATAGCACAGCTGTAAACTTCGATGTGGCTGGGACCCCTATTGAGTGCTGATATTGGGATTCTTTGAGAAAAAATTACCAGAGGGACTTGGCCAGTTCACAATGGTCCCTTTGCGGGTATCTCTCATATTGCTTTCCAGAGTATTCATACTAATTAGCAGTTCCAACCATCAAAGTGTAAGAGTACCTTTCTCCGACCTCTACACCAGCAATTATTAATATCCTTATACATGCTCATGTCATATCCTTTAGTGAGATGAAATCATTAGAGTTATAGGCTTCATTTGCATTTCCATGATTGGTGAGTATGTTGAGACAATGTTCTATATTTTTTTGGGCCATTTGTGTATCTACTTTGGGGATATGGATTGTTCGGATCTTCCGCCACTTGTTGGCTGGGTTAATAGATTTTTACTTCATTGGGGGGCCCTGTTGTGCACTGATATCACACCCTCCCACTCTTCCCCCAGGAGTGATCTGAAGTCACTTCCTAGGATGACTGACAGAGGGGACAGTGCATATTCAGACTTTTCAGGAGTAAAAGACACAGGGTATGAGCTCACAGTAAACTGCTGGAGACCAGGTGTCACTGTTGTCCACAGGTAGGAGAGGGGTCTATTGGTGTCTGGCGGTCAGTGGAGTTTTGTCTCAGGTCCAGGCATTCCCTGATGTGTGCCCTCCACGCCCCGTACCCACTGGCCATAGAGGTGCTTTCCCCGCGCACAGCCCTTCAGGGCATGTCCTGGGTCTGCATCGGGTTTCTGTTTTCCAGGGCTATGAGGATGACTCTTACTCATGCCTTTGTCAACTTTTCATGGTGGTATAATAATCCACACTGTGAGGGTGTATGAATAGAGCCATGTCCACACATGCACATAATATGACTTCATCAGCCTTGTGCCCACAGACCCTCCCTGTCCCTCCCTCTCTCCACCCTCTGATCTGTTGGCTCCACGGTATTCATCTCCCCTCTATTATTATTATTATTATTAGTTGTAGTAGTAGTGGTGGTGGGGGTGATGGATAGAAGCAGTGGTGGTGGTGGCATCTGAACTAGAGCATTACACATTCATTGTGGCATTTTCATATGTGAACATGGGATAATATCGGGATACTTTGAGCTTGGTACATGGTGCCCCTCCCCATCCCACTCTTCTCAATCCACCTTCCTTTATCCTAATTTCCACAAGATCCCTTTTGATTCTTTTTCTCACCTTATCTTTCACATTTGAGAAAAAACTGTTGACCCTTTTGACTTTCTGGGTCTGGCTTATTTTTTGCTTAGCTTGATGTTCTTCTGTTCCATCCATTTACACAGAAAATGAAAACAATTTCATGCTTGAAGGCAGAAATAGAACTCCATGTGTATATACATTCCACATTTTCTTTATCCATTCTCCCATTCTTTGCCCATTCTTCTGTGGAGGGGCACCTGGGCTAGTTCCATAGCTCAGCTGCCCTGTGAATAGCACTGCTGTAAACTTGATGTGGCTGGACCCCTATTGTGTGCTGATTTGGATCTTTTGAGATAAATACCAGAGCAAGTTGGCCAGTTCACATGGTCCTTTGAGGGGTCTCCATATTGCTTTCCAGAGTATTTGTACTAATTTGCAGTTCCCACCATCAAAGTATAAGTGTTACCTTTCTCCGACATCTTCACCAGCAATTATTATTATCCCTTATACTTGATCATTCATATCTTTAGTGAGATGAAATCATAGAGTAGTCTTCATTTGCATTTTCCATGATTGGTGAGTATGTTGAACAATTTCTATATATTTTTTGGCCATTTGTGTTTTCTACTTTGGGGATATGATTGTTCAGATCTTCACCACTTGTTGGCTGGGTTAATTGTTTTTTACTTCACTGCCTGTGGGCACTGATATCACCCTCCCACTCTTCCCCAGAGTGATCTGAAGTCACTTCCTAGGGTGACTGACAGAGGGGACAGTGCATATTCAGACTTTTCAGGAGTAAAGGACACTGGGTATGAGCTCACAGTAACTGCTGGATGACCCAGGTGTCACTGTGACCACAGGTAGGAGAGGGGTCTATTGGTGTCTGGCGGTCAGTGGAGTTTTGTCTCGGGTCCAGGATTTCCCTGTGTGGAAGCCACTACCAAGCAGAGACCATGGGGGACTGTAGGTGGAGTGACTTCTGACTGCTTTCATGATTTTTCTCTATTTTAGTTTTCAACAAAGAATTCTGATGGGTCTGGAAATAAACATTTCTGGCTGGATCTCATACAGGACTTTCTGGGTTTCCTGAATTAGGAGGTTTATCTCTTCCACTATATTTGGGGAGTCTGGACCATCTTATCTTTTAAATATTTTGAAAGCTTTTTAAGGGAAAAACCGCTGCACTGTTTGACCTGGGACTACTTCTCTTGTGTGGGTGAAGGGAAACAAGACACGGAGCTGGAACCAACTTCGCGTGCCGCCCGCCTGACTGCGAGTTCTGTGGGTTCAGCGCTGCCAGTTTCTCTCTGTCCTGTCTCCAACTGCATCACACACGGGACGACGCTCACCACGCACTTCTCCCTCCGAGATTACTTTATTCTTATGAATCTAGAGGGATTTATACATGTTGTGAACTCATTTCTGACACACAGGTTTCTCAGAAACAATCAGACACATTTAGGGAAAATTGAGATTCCACATAAACCTCAACTGACTTTGCCAACCATCACAAATCCTCTCATTCATCTAGATACTTTCTCTGCGTTGAAAGCTCGGCCATCTGTTTCTCCACAACTCAACTGTGGACGTCGTCACCACCTGCCATCCCAGGATCTGCACTCCTTCTCTGTGTGCACAACCAAGGACCTGCGTAGGGACTGTCCCCCGTTGTCTCTCACTGTGTGTGCGGACATTATGAGGAGGCTGTCTCAGGAGAGCTGAGAAACTGAGGTAGTAGACCACTGCTGTCCTCAGGCAAGCCACAGATCAGATGGTGAACTCCAAGCCATTTTAGAATATGACATTACAACAATAAAGAATTACTTAAAATCTGTGTGGACATGGTAGAACCAAACCAAAAAGAAAGCCTCCACGGCTGTTGACTAGAAGTTGAAGGAAGCCCTAATTAGGAAGGCTGTTTGTAGCTAGCTGGAAGCCATAAAGTTCCACCTGATATTATGTGACCGCACCTGTAGCACCCGCAAAGCCCTGAAGGTATATAACCGGTGAAAGCGGTCCGAGTTAGGAGAACGGAGAATTCAGTCAGCCGGGCCAGTCACTCGGTCGGTCAGAAGAATCAAGAGCGGCCAGAACGTAGGCAGAGCGGTTTACAGAAGAGAAACCAGATAGAAGAAGTAATGACTGGTCAGAGTTAGGCCCGAGCTCCATGAGGGACTGGTCAAGTAAGGCCGAAGGCTCCCGAGGAAGAACAGAAGAAAGAAGACAGGAAGAAGGAAGAAAGAAGTAGAGAAGAAAGAAGCTCTAATCTTTCTCTAAGCTAAGCTCTATCTTTCTTTCTCTCTAAGAAGACTCTAAGCTAAGAAGACAAGAAGAAAAGCTCGCTTTAATCTTTCTCTCTAAAAAACTCTTCTTTCCCTCTCTAAGCTCTAAGAAAGTAGAAGTAAAAGTAGTAAAAGCTTTACTCTGCCTCCGAGATTTTCCTCCCGGTTTTCGGTACCAGGCAGCTTACAGAAGTAAAACACCCAGTGTCTACAGGGCTACAGGACACCCAGAAGGAACCTCACCAGCAGTGGCGTGCGAGACTCTCCACAAGGACTCTGATGCTTGGTACCACACACATATGCATGAACAAATAGCATCACAAATTCTCAGAATGGCTCAATCAAATGCCTTAGTGCCAGAACTAGGATTTCAAAATTAACACATATTTTGCTTCCATGTTAAGAAGCAGAAAAGGCAAGTTTTTACTTAATGAACATCCAGAACATTTTATGAATCCCAAAAGTCAGGGAGACATGCAGCAAAGAGCAAATCTTGTTAGCAAGGTTCTAACAAAGATGCTATCTTGTAAGCAGCAACAAATCAGGTTTCACATTAATTTTTTATTCATTTGTTTAAAAATGCATCCAAATGGTTTAGAGAAAAATTTAAGCAAAACAAACAGACATAAAAAACAGAATTCTCCTTACTACGCTATGCCTCCGTTAAACTACCTTCTCTTAAAGGAGACAACTCTACTTCTAGTCTCTCTCCATTCTGGCTGACATTATATGCAGACAGCATCCATTTGGATATACTTATACAATTCCATTTAAAGTAATAGTATTTTTGCATAGCTTTCTAAGTCAATTATAAATTATTCGTAACATATCATTACATATCCATCCAGTTCAAACACGGTCACTTTCATCAAAAACTCAACAAATCTCATTGTATGGGTAATAATTTATGAATATCTTTCAGTTATAACCAAAAATGGTCCTTTTACTGGATATTGATTTGATTTTAAAAAATAACACTGCAAGCAAAAATATTTTTTTATATAGCACTGTCTTATGTGAGCAAGTAAAATCTGGGTGATTGGGTCGTAGAAGTTGAAATTCTTGGATCAAAGGGTAAATATCTAGGGGCTGGGGCCGGAGCTCAGTTGTAAAGCCCTTGTCTCGCATGTGTGAGGCACTGGGTTCAATCCTTGGCACCACATGAAAACAAATAAAGATACTGTGTTGTTCATCTACAAACTAAATAAATATTTTTTAAAAGAGGGGGGTAAATATCTAATTAACCTATATTATTTTCATCTAATTTTCCAAAATTGTGTTTTACGCACCTAGCTTGCAGAGTGGTGGTAGTGAAAAGTCCACCTCACATGCTTGAGAACATCAGCCCCTCCTGAAGGTTGCAGGATGGGAGTTGGTGTGACAGCTTCCTGTCACCTCTGTGTAAGGTGAGGACTCTCACCAGCATGTGTCTGAGGACATACCTCTGTGTGATTCAGCTGCTCCTACTGGATTTGGTTTCACAAAACAGCTCAACAAAAAAGTGATTTCAAGTTTACTTACTGAATGTATTAATAAAATGCACAATTTGTCAAGGTCTTTCTCTCTTAGTTTCTACCAAACTAATGCTCAGCCGGAGGTCTGTCTCTGTGAAGCAGCACAAATGGAACTAAGAATTGAAAAACCTAGAGTCACAAAAATTCGTGGAGCAACTTACTGCGAATGATATGCTTGTTTAAGGAGAAAGATCTGTATATAGAGAAAAGAAACAATGCTGTACAATTGATGAAGAGGAAAACAGAGCATCAGAAGGAGAACACTTTTTCGCAGGCCTTCAACTCAGGGGGGGTTCTGTGGAGGTAGCTTGGAGGTTGTGAAGGTAGATAAGGTTTGGGGCCCTTGGTGGATGCCTGTGCAGGAGGAGTAGTACCTGTTAGCCACTTGGCTCCCCCAGACCCATGACAACCCTGGAACTACAGCATCTCGTCCTAGGAAACCATTGAGAGCAATAAAAAATCCATCTGATGGTCGTGGATTTGTGGTAGAAAACTAACAGAAGACTTGTTCACTTGTAGTAATTTGGAACTGTTCATCGACGTGTTGGGGGGGGGTGGGGCTTTTTTGTTTGAATGTTAAATTGGTAGGTTCATGCTAATCCAGGAATTGAGTAGCTCAGAGGAAGGCTAACAAGGGGGAGGATGTGCCGGTGCAGACCTGGGCTGCAGCCTCCCCCACCGGAGGCTCTGGGGCTGATGGTGACGGCCTGGACTCACTGTGAGGAGGACTGGTTGGTGCTGATGGACAGCCCCGGGCCTCACCCACTCCAGGTAAAAAACCACAACCTTTACAGCCTGCATCACCAAGGAGGATCTCAAACCAAATCTGGCTATTGTCCTTGGTGTCCCTTTGGCAAAAAGAATTAGGAACTATTTGTGAAAAGCAAGTGGATGAGAATACAAGGTGGGGAGAATTTCTTCTCCAGTGCTCCCAACACGTGGAGTAGTTCACAAGAACAAGATGTTCCCAGCAGTGCCCAAGTCTGTTAGGAACACGAAGATTGTGTTCCTTCACAAGACTCCAAAACCTTCTTTTTCTTCATAGCAGTAATAATTTGGAGGCAGCAAACAACCTTTGGGAAGAAAGCAACAGCAAATGACTGGTGAATATTTGCAATGAAGTGTTTTCATTTCAGCAATCGCCCACAGTGTAGGAACAGTCAGGGGAGATCTGCTCTGGAGTCCATTATTCTTACAAGAAATATTCCTTTGTCATGACAATCCTGGGGCCATGCTGTGTATTGCAAAGCCATCACTATATGAGGAAGTGAGTACTGAGGTAACTACTAAATTATCAAACCAGTTTAATTTGGTTAACTCCATCCTAGCAAAAACCAATTGGGCTTGTTGCTGACCCTTCAATCTTTCTCCTGTGTTCAACCTCAGCACGGCATGCAAAATTATCACCATGTTCCCCAACCAGAATTTTTTTCTGCGTTGTTTCTTTTTTCCTATTCCATTAGTCTAATTATTTAATTCAAAAATTCTCATTCCCTTTTATCCTGTCTACTTTTCCCATGCCCCACCCACATGATACTTCCAATGTCATTAAATTCAGGCAGCTTCAAAATCAAAATTGGCTTTTCTTTTTTATAGGAATGGTTTTCTCTCTTTTTTGTTTAGCACAAGTATTTCTTAGGTTTGGTTCTTTGCTTCAAAATTTTATATCTTTGCTGGCAAACCCTTTCTATCCACACACATTTACACACAATACA
>CM046666.1:24161877-24217679 GCA_025594165.1 Tamias sibiricus | reverse complement strand
TCTCAAATATAAAAGTCTAAGAGACCACAACAAGATAATGCTGGGTGACATTAATACACCTCTCTCACCACTGGGTAGATCTTTCAAACAAACACTAAATAAAAAAAATTATAGAACTCAATAATACAATCAATAATTTGGACTTAACAGACATATATAGAATATTCCATCAACAAGTAAATACACTTTCTTCTCAGCAGTACATGGATCCTTCTCCAAAATAGATCATATGTTATGACAGAAAGCAAGTCTGAGTAAATACACAAATATAGAGATAGATACTACCTGTATTCTATCTGACCATAATGGAATACAACTAGAAATCAATGATAAAATTAAAAAGAGAAACTACTCCAACACCTGGAGACTAAACAATATGCTATTGAATGACACATGGATAACAGAAGACATCAGGGAGAAGATAAAAAAAATTCTTAGAGGTAAATGAGAACTCCAATAAAACTTATCAAAATCTCTGAGACACTGTGAAAGAGAAATTAGGAAAATTACCCCATTCATAATAGCCTCTAAAGAAAAAATATAAAATAAAATACTTGTTAATCAACTTAACAAAAGAGGTGAAAGACCTCTACAATGAAAACTACAGAATACTAAAAAAAGAAATTGAAGAATACCTTAGAACATGGAACAATCTCCTGCTGGGACTGCTGAGTTATTAATGGGGCCGAGGTCTAAAGCTACCTCCCTTTTGGGGCCCTAAAAGGGGGTTCTTTCTGCCGCAGAAGGAATGTAGCTTACCTGGCGAAGATAGGCTTAAGGAGCAAAAATAGCCAGGTGCCTCCCCCCGCCTGCTTGACGGACACACGCCACACGCGGGGAGTTTTGTAGGGGACCAGATTCAAAACTCAATTTATTGAACAAGGTATTGAACTTATATAGGCCTAGAACTAACCAATCAACCAGCAGGGCAGTTTGGACTCTCACGCTACGTCATAGCCACAGCCCCTCGCTTAGCCCCGGTCCTCCAAAGGGCGTGGTAAGCAACCTGAGCCCCATCCCCTTGGCAGACACAAAGTCCCAACAATTCCCCTTTTTGTTTTTTTTCAAAATGGGGCCTCTCCATTTTATATTTAAAAATGGGATGTCCCATCTTGTAGGGTGTCCAACTCATTTGAGAATGTGCCTGTCTAGGTTGATTTCTCCTCTCTGGGAAAAATCTTACCCGTCATTGGCTACCACTCTAGCACTTCAGGTGGACATACCTAGGGCCAGCAAGTGGCCAAGGGGAGCACACGGGACAGGACAGTCACCTTTGGGAAGGCTTGACTGGATGGCAAACCTCTGCATCCTGTTAAGGACTGTGGCCAAGCCTGTAGGGCTATAGCTCAGCATGACAGCAGACCACCTAGCTGTATCAATCTGGTTAGTTATGTAGGGCCAAAAAGTGAATACAAAGACAATGACAATCAGGGATTTTACCAAAGGGAGAAAGTCCATCCATTTAGCAGGGATTTTATCAAAGGGAGAAAGTCCATCCATTTAGCTTAGTTTAAAGGAAGTCTTTTGGCATAAAGTCCAGACAATTGTCACAGGAATGGGACTCTTCTCTTAGAGTCCAAAGGAAGCCGTCCAGCACAAAGTCCAGATAATTGTCACAGGAATGGCACAGTCTCTCTTCTCTCATCGCAGAGGGTTGAGATACTGACAAAGAAGGAGTCCAAGATAGTGTTTTTGATGAATTTTGGAATGGATGTGATGAGAAGTTTAATCACAGCAGGACAGGAGATTTGTCACGGTGTTTTTATTTCTGTGGATAAAAAAGGATCACTCCTCAAGAGCTTGTGCTCCTGGGTAGTCATTTTGGTCGGATTGGCAGTATTTGAGATCTCTGGCAGGCACCCATATAGGGTTTTGTTCTCCCATTGGGAAGACACATCCAAAACCTCTGCCAGCACTTATTAACGGATCGGGACCTCTCCAGAATCCAGTTAATGGGTCTTTCCATCGGACCTCAACTTTTACATAAGGCATTTGGTTAGACCAGTGTCTTTGAAACGCAGATAGAGGCTGCTATTTGGAAAAGTTTAAAATATTTAAAGTAAGCATAGCTGTTTTTAACTGGTCATGGGGGTTGCTTCCCCCATTTTGTTTTATTAATTGGTCCTTTAGGGTTTTATTATGTCTATCTATGATGGCTTGTCCTTTTGGGTTATATGGGATCCCTGTGGTATGCTTAATATGCTAAGTTTGGAAGAACTTTTGTAATGATTTGCTTACAAAACAGGGTCCATTATTGGTTTTAACCTGTTTTGGCAATCCAAGAATAGCAAAGCATTGTAAAAAGTGACTTTCAGCATGTTTAGCCCTTTCTCCAGAGTGTGCCGTGGCCCAACAAGCATGTGAATAAGTATCTATGGACATAAATATATATTTTAATTTTCCAAATGGCACATAATGGGTTACATCAGTCTGCCAGATAGAGTTGGGCCATAGGCCTTTGGGATTTACCCCAGGGGACTGGAGAGGTGGGACCTGTAAGAAGGGCAAACAGGACTTACATGTCCTTACAATCTTTTTAAAAATCTTTTATAGGAACTAAAGGATATTTATGATGTAGTCCTCTCCAATTTAAATGAGTAAGGTCGTGAAGACCTTTGGCTAACTGAAGGTCTTGTTGATATGGGACTGTAACTGTTAATACACCTGTGGTGGCCAAATGGTCAGCGGCCTGATTTCCCTCAGAGAGGGGCCCAGATAAGCCTTGATGTCCCCTAAGATGTTGGAGGAAAACAGGTTCATTACGCCCCTTTAACAGGGATCGAACCTGAATCATCAGAGGGGTTATAGGATTATTATCTATCTTTATATATGAGGCATTTAGAGTAGGTAATAGGTTAATTACATATAAACTATCTGAGAAAAGATTCATAGGCTCTTGGACATGGGTCAAGGCTAATGCAACAGCATATAATTCTTTAAATTGAGCAGAACCAGTAACTGCTTCAAAGTACTGTGTCCTTTGACCTGAGGATGGGTGAAATACTACAACTGCTGCCCCTTCTTTTCCTCCATCTGTGAAGACATTTACTGCCTTGGGGAGTGGCTTGATGGAAAAAAGGATGGGGGGAGTCCACTCCAGTTTGGGAAAAGAAGAGGTCCATTTGGTTGACCTGTAATGACAGTCAACTTTTCCTAGAAATCCTTCTAAAGCATAGGAGACTCTAGGGTTGTTTCTCCGTATCCACTCAAAGTCTGACAAACGGTAAGGAATTGTTAAAATATCTGGGTCTTTTCCATAATGCCTCAATGATGTATCTCTCCCTTTTATTATAAGATCTGCTAATTGATCTAATTGGGAATAAACTCGAGGTGCTCCTCCCACAGAGGAGTGTATCCACTGTAAGGGATTACCCATCTGGGTGAGAACAGCTGTAAGGAGCTTAGCACCTGAGAAAATCCACAGATATAGAGGTTGCTTTGGTTGGTATCAAGCCAATTGGGCTGAATTGAGGGCATCTTGGACTTTTTGTAATATTGACAGATGACCTTCTTCTAGTATAATCATATCAGAGGGGGATTTTCCCCATAGCAATTCAAAGAGAGGTAATAAATCTTCAGTAGAGATATGAATCCATGGTCTTAACCAGTTTAGCTCTCCTAATAGCTTTTGTAACTCTGCCAAGGAATAAGATTTTTGAATGACTAGTTGAGGTTTGAGAGGACAAACCGAGTCTAGGCTAAGTTTTGTCCCCAATATTTTGAAGGGAGGAATAGTTTGGGGCCTTGTCATTGGATATGTGTAATCCTCCTTTTTCTAAGAGCTCTCGAAGGGTCAGGTAAGCTGAGCCCAGTTGCTGGACATCAGCAGCTCCCAGGATGATGTCATCCATATAAACATATAGGGTGAGCTGCGATTTTTTCATTAAAGGTGACAGAAGACATGAAACATAATATTGACAAAAGGCTGGGCTGTTAGCCATATCTTGAGGGAGAACTATCCATTCATATCGCTCATCTGGCTTCTGAAAGTTAACTGAGGGGATAGAGAATGCGAACTTTTCATAATCATCTGGATGAAGAGGTATTGAAAAATAACAATCTTTAATATCAATAACAATTAAGGTTAAATCTCTTGAGATAGAAGGGATCCAGGGGAGGCCACGCAGAGGTGTGCCAACAATGAACATCCTATCATTAATTTTTTGGAGGTCTTGTAACATCCTCCATTTTCCTGTGGCCTTTTGTATAACAAAAACAGGACTGTTCCATGGGCTAAGAGAAGGTCTAATGTGTCCTAGGGCTAACTGCTCTTGGACAATTGCCCTCAAATGGTTTAGTTTTTCAGTAGGAAGGGGCCACTGCTCGACCCAGATTGGGGGGCCATCTTGCCATTGAATGGCAGGAACTTGGGGAGCAGTGGCCCTTAGGATTGGGGGTGAGACCCTATTTGATGATTGGAAGTTTTTCTCCCCATATCTTTAGTTAATATATCATTTTGAAGCTCTCTATGGGTTGTAGTAATGTAAGCCTCTGCTTCTCCTAAGATGTCTTGGCCTAATAAATTAGAGGTTAATCCAAGGGCCACAAGGGGAAGAACTTCCCCTTGATTTCCATCTATGTCTCTCCATCTAAGCCAATCTCTAGTTTCTTCTGAATGAGTGTTTCCACCTACACCGAGTAACTGGGGCCCTGGAATTAATTTCCATTGGGGTGGAATCTCTTCTTTCCTTAGTATAGTATGATCTGCCCCAGTATCAATTAGGCAATGACATTTCTTTCCTGATATATAAATATCCATCTTTGGTCTAATCCCTGGAACAATAGGAACTGTCCAATGGACCTTAGGGGGACTGTGAGCAGGGGAACCTCCTTGGTGTAATGGGGCTGGAGGATGCCCCTTTAGGAGTTCAAATGTTTCCCCTGAATATCAAATTTAGATCTACAATCTTTTTTTCCAATGATATCCTCTTTTACACCTAGGACAAAGTGTTCTAGGGGTAGCTGGACTTTGAGTCTGGCCAGGGGAGCATTCTGGAGGCTGACTAGGGCCATTGGGGCAGTCTTTTTTAAAATGGCCTTGTCGTCCACACTTAAAACAGGCTCCTTTTCCATTTAAAACTGTTGCTAATACCTCAGTATGGGCATTAAGGGCAGTGGCCAATATTTGAGATTGGTGAGTTGTTGAACCCACATCTTTGGTGGCAATAATCCATCTCCCCATAGATCTATCCTTTAACCCGGCACAGGCCAGCTTGTGATCTGTGGTCATCCCTGCCCAAACTAGCATTTTTGCAAATTGGTCCCTCATCGTACCAGGTGGAAGTTTCCTTTGAAGGCTTTTTTCCACTCTCTCAATAAATGTGGCCAGATCCTCATTAGCTTTTTGAGTGATTCCAGCTATAGGAGGCTCTGTAGGGCCTTCCTCTAGCTTTTTCCATGCTGCCAGCCCTAAAGCTCGCACCTGCTCTCGGTAAGGGGCTGGTATTGCTGCTTGTTGAATGCCTGTGGCATATTTGTCACTAGTTCCTGCCAGCATTCCAAAGGTTATTGGTATGGGAGGATTTGCAGCTTGGTTCCTCTCAGCCTGCATATGGCATTCATCAGAAAAATATGCACACCATTTAATAAATAAAGGTTCCGGAAGCACGGCTTTGGTTAAATCCTTCCAATCTTTACTCGTGCAGGCGTGATGGGCTAGGCTTCGTAAAATACATTCTGCCCATGGTGAGTTCAGACCATCTTCCGCCACAGCTTTTTTAAAATTCTTTTAACTCTTGAGTCTCCCAGGGGTACCAAATCTGGGGTCTGTCTCCTCCCGGATTTAAATTAACTGGAAACGCCATTACCGGTGAGAGCCCACCAGGGGGCGCTAGCAGCTGCTGTGAAATTGGCGCCTCTTGGTAAAGCGGTGGAGCAGAAGGCCCGGCAGGGGCGGGCTCATAAAATGGCAGATCCCGCTCATAGGGTGGTGAGCCATGTGGCTTATGGCCTTTGTCCTCAGGGAATTTGTTAAAGCTCTCTAAGGAAGGGGCTGTAATTTCTTGCTTGTTAGTTTTTCCTAATTCCCTGGAGCGGGATTTCTCTACTTCTAGGGAGTGGTTAGGCTTCTCCAAATCTGCGGACTGGGAGGGGCTGATTAATTCTCCGGACCGGGAAAGACTAGATATTTTATTTTCCCGCAGGGCCTTCTCTGTTACCTCAATTCGAATGATTTGAGGTGCCTGATCTGTGGCCTCTGCAGATTCTTTTGCTGTTTGCATGAGAGAGCATGCTTTTAGAGCAGATAAAGCTGGATAAACTCCCAGAGGCGGGACTTCCCCGTGTTCATTTTCTCTTTCTCTTAAAATTTGTTCTGCTTGGTGCCACGTTTTCCACAAATTAAAATCCGCCTTTGGGAGCCAAGGAGCCGCCCGTATTAATGAACTCCAAATTTTTTCAGCTTGAGTATCAGAAATTTGGAGACCTTGCTTTCTTAAAATACACCACCATGCCTCGAGGGCTGGGTCTTGAGATTTTTTAAATATTAATGCTTGCCCCATATTAGAGAATATTTTTGCCAGAGAGACGCTGCATCTCTAACCGTGTTAAGCCTACCAATAATTTTTGTGCCTCACACTTGGGCGCCAACCTGCCGGGACTGCTGAGTTATTAATGGGGCCGAGGTCTAAAGCTACCCCCCTTTTTGGGCCCTAAAAGGGGGTTCTTTCTGCCCGCAGAAGGAACGTAGCTTACCTGGCGAAGATAGTCTTAACGAGCAAAAATAGCCGGGCGCCTCCCCCCGCCTGCTTGACGGACACACGCCACACGCGGGGAGTTTTGTAGGGGACCAGATTCAAAACTCAATTTATTGAACAAGGTATTGAACTTATATAGGCCTAGAACTAACCAATCAACCAGCAGGGCGGTTTGGACTCTCACGCTACATCATAGCCACACCCCCTCGCTTAGCCCCTGTCCTCCAAAGGGCATGGTAAGCAACCAGAGCCCCATCCCCTTGGCAGACACAAAGTCCCAACAATCTCCCATGCTCTTGGATAGGCAGAATTAATATTGTCAAAATGGCCATACTACCCAAATCGCTCTACAGATTCAATGCAGTTCCTATTAAAATCCCAATGTCATTCCTCACAGAAATAGAAAAAGCAAACATAAAATTTATTTGGAAAAATAAGAGACCTAGAATAGCTAAAGCAATCCTTAGCAAGAAGAGTAAAGCAGGAGGCATCACAATAGCAGACCTTAGACTATACTACAAACTTATAGTAACAAAAATGGCATGGTATTGGCACAAAAATAGACATGTTCACCCCAATGGTACAAAATAGAAGACACAGAGACAAAGGCACATAAATACAGTTATCTCATACTAGACAAAGGCGCCAAAAATATACATTGGAGTAAAGATAGCCTCTTAAACAAATGGTGCTGGGAGAACTGGAAATCCATATGCAGCAAAATGAAACTAAACTCCTATATCTCACCATGCACAAAACTCAACTCAAAGTGGATCAAGAACCTAGTAATTAGTCCAGAGACCCTATACATAATAAAGGAAAAAGTAGGCCCAAATCTTCATCATGTCAGATTAGGCCCCAAGTTTCTTAACAAAATTCCTAAAGCACAAGAAATAAAATTAAGAATCAATAAGTGGGATGGTGTCAAAACAAAAAGCTTCTCAACAAAAAAAAACAAAACAAAACAAAAAAAAAAACCAACCAACCAACCAACCAACCAACCAAACAAACAAACAAAAAACAATCAATGAGGTTAAGAGAGAGCCTACATTTTGGAAGCAAAGATTTTCCACACACAGGATATATAAAGAATTCAAAAACTTACCACCAAAAAAACAAACAACTCAATCAATAAATGGGAAATTGGAGCTTACTTTTTCTTCTATTAGGCGTATTGTCTCTGGTCTAATTCCTAGGTCCTTGATTCACTTTGAATTGAGTTTTGTGCACGGTGAGAGATAAGGGTTTAATTTCAATTTGTTGCATATGGATTCCAGTTTTCCCAGCACCATTTGTTGAAGAGGCTATCCTTTCTCCACTGTACATTTTTGGCACCCAAGAATTAATGAATGGGATAGATTTAAACTAAAAAGCTTCTTTTCAGCAAAAGAAACAATCAGTGAGGTGAATAGAGAGCCAACTAATTGGGAACAAATATTTAATACATGCACATCAGATAGAGCACTAATTTCTAGAATATATAAAGAACTCAAAAAACTTTACACTAAAAAAACAAATAACCCAATCAATAAATGGGCTAAGGAATTGAGAAGACACCTCTCAGAAGAAGATACACGATTAATCAACAAATACATGAAAAAATGTTCAACATCACTGGCAATTAGAGAAATGCAAATAAAAAACTACTCTAAGATTTCACTTCACTCCAGTCAGAATGGCAGCTATCAAGAACACAAGCAACAATAAATGTTGGAGAGGATGTGGGGAAAGAGGCACACTCATACATTGCTGGTGGGACTGCAAAATGGTGCAACCGTTATGGAAAGCAGTATGGAGATTTCTTGGAAAACTGGGAATGGAACCACCCTATGACCCAGCCATCCCACTCCTGGGTCTATTCCCAAAGGACTTAAAAACAGCATATTACAGTGACACAGCTATCTCCATGTTTGTAGCTGCACAATTCACAATAGCTAGGTTGTGGAATCAACCTAGATGTCCCTCAGTAAATGAGTGGATTAAGAAAATGTGGTATATACGTACAATGGAATTTTACTCAGCAATAAAAGAAAATAAATTAATGGCATTTGCATGTAAATGGATGAAGTTGGAAGACATAATGCTAAGTGAAGTTAGTCAGTCTCAAAAATCCAAGTACCAAATGTTTTCTCTGATATAAGGAGGTATTTCAAAGTATTGTTGGATGGGGGTACATAGGAGGACTAGAGGAACACTAGAATAGTCAAGGGAAGGGAGGGTAAGGGAGGGAGCAAGAGGGGAGGGAGGGGGAGAAAAGAAAAAAAAAAGGTGGTTGAATGAGATGGATACCATTTTCCTTAATGCATGATTGAAGACCTGAATTGTACGAATATACTTTGTATACAAACAGTTGTATGTAAAAAGATACTAAATATATGCATTATGAGTTGTACATATTAAAAATTATAAAAATAAAATTAAAAAAAATAAATGGGCTAAGGAGCTGAAGACACACTGCTCAGATGATGATATACAATTAATGAACAAATATATGAAAAAATGTTCAACATCTCTAGTAATGAGAGAAATGCAAATAAAAACAAATGTTCTCTCTGATTAGTGGGTGTTGATTCATAATGGGGAGGGGGAAGGCTTGGGAATAATGGAGGAACTTTGGGCAAAGGGGAGAGAGGGTGGGGAGGGTGCATGGGGGCAGGAAAGATGGTGAAATGAGATGGACACCAATACCCTAGGTACATGTGTGACTGCACATATGCAACGCTACATCATGTATAACCATAGAAATGTAAAGTTTTGCTGCAGTTGTGTACGATGAATCAAAATGCATTCTGCTGTCATATATATGTAACTAGAATCAATAAATTATTAAAACAGAAAAAAAAAAAACAACCCATGAGGTGAAGAGACAGCATACAGAAAGTTTGAAAATGTTGGCAAAGTGTAGTCCTCATGATGGGATTTTAGGCAGAATAGATATGACACATAAGAACTCAAAAGCAGGGGCTATGGGACTAGCTCAGGGATAGGGTGCTATTGCTTTGCTGGCAGGTACCATGTCCTGAATTGAGGATCCAAAGCCACAGTAAGGAAAGAAAAACATGAAAATCAAAACTTAATAGGACAACCAATGCCTTGATTTAAAATTGGCAATAGACCTATGTACACATTTCCCAGATAAAGATGTACAAATGTTCAACATCAGTAATTACCATGGCAATGCAAATCAAAATCACAACGAGATACCACCTCAATCCACTTAGACCAGATGTTTTACAAAAGACTAGGGAAACAAGTGCTGGAAGGGATGTAGAGAGGAAGGACCTGTACACACAGGGCGGATGAAAATAAGAGTAGTCTTTATGAAATCATGGTGGAGGTTTCTCAGAAGACTAACAGCAGAACTCTTCCATGAAGCAGCTATCCCACCCCTGTTATAAATCCAAAGGGCATTCAATTCTTATGTCAGAGAGATGTCTTCAATCCTATGTCCAGTGCAGTGAAAATTGTCAAAACTGGAAACAGCCTAGGAGGTATCCTTAGGTAATTCATGGAGATGTTGAATATTTTTTGTTGAACATTTAATGACCATTTTTAGTTCTGATTTTGAGAAATTTCTGTTTAGTTCTTTGGCCCATTTATTATTTTATTATTATTAGTATGATTACTATTATTATTTATTATTGTCTTGAGTTACTTGAGTTCTTTATATATTCTGGTTATGAAATCCCTTGTCAGAGGAGTGGCTAGCAAAGATTTTCTCCCATTATTTAGGTGCTTCCTTCCCTCTCTTAATCATTTCCTTTACTGGGCAGAAGTTCTCAATTTGATGACAGTTTATTTACTGAGGATATTAGAAGGTGGAAAGACCTCCATGTTCTGGGATGACATTATACACCAAAAGTAATATGCACATTCAGTGTAATCCCCATCAAACAGCAATGACATTCTTCACAGAACTAGAAAAACCCTTTCTTAAATTCATTTGGGAGCATAAGGGACCTAGAATAGCCAAAGAAATTCTGAGGAGCAAGAGTGATGCTGGAGGCATCCCAGTGCCGCATCTCAGAATTATACTACAGAACTCTCGTAACAAAACCAGCATGGTCCTGACACCAAAACAGACATGAAGGCCAATGGAATAGAATAGAAAATACAGAAACAAGGACACACAATTAGAATTAGTAGATACTAGACCAGGATGCCAAAAACATATGTTGGAGAAAAGATAGGTTCTTTAACAAAAGGTGCTGGGAAAACTGTAAATTCATATGTAGAAGAATAAAACATGAACCCTAAGTCTCTCCCTGCACAAAATTAATGCAATCTCTCTGGAAAGCAGTATGGAGATCCCTCAAGAACTCAGAATGGAACCACTGTGTGATGCAGGTATACCTCTCCTCACTATAGACCCAATATGTCTAGAATCAGTATATTATAGGTATTCAGCAACAGATGAATGGACACAAATAATATGGTGTATATAAACACTGGAGTTTTACTTCACCATAAATGGTAGAGCATGATATTATGACATTTTTCTGTAAATGACTAGAACTGGAGACCCTCATGCTAAGTGAAATAGGCCAGACTCCCAAAGTCAAAGGTCATATGTTTTCTATTCTATGGAAGCTAGTCCAATATAAGGAGAGAGAGAGAGAGAGAGAGAGAGAGAGAGAGAGAGAGAGAGAGAGAGAGAGAGAGAGGGAGAAGTGGAGAGGGGGATGGGAGGAGAAACACGATAAGAGAACAATGGAATAAAACTAACCTAAATTTTCTATGTGCATATTCAGATATACCGGAGAGAATCTCACCATCATGTATATCCACAAGACAATTGTTAAGAAAAAAATAAATTAAATAGCAGAAAAATCAATAGAATGAAGAGAACAGGGGAGGGAGAAGGAGAGAGAAAGGGGACAGTACTGACTACTGGGGACTGAATTAGAAAGTTTTATGTTCTATGCTTTTACAAAATGTCAGAATGTGTTCTAATGTTATAAATGACCAAAAAGGACCAATGGAAGTGGGCTTCAGTGTCTTGGGGAAAACAGTTCTGGTTATATAACTCACAATCACATGACACAGATTTTACAAAAATTTCTGGTGAAGACCACGAACTGTGAATGTGCTCACGTAGAGCAAGGTGACTCTTTGCTGTGGAGGTCCACTGTGGGAAGAGCTCAGACAGCAGAGTCCCCAGGGCGGCTCACCATTATTTCTATTCCTGAGTTTAAAAATCTATTCAAGGAAGAAGGAAAGTGACTCCCTCTGTGTCTCAGAAGGTGTCCCCATTCTGGCTCCCAGGTGGAGACTGGAGGAGGAGGAGGAGAGAGGCCAGAGATAAGGAAACCCTAGGGACAGAAACATGGCTGGCTGCTCACTTTCCACTGCACCAGCTCCTGCTACAATAATCACACATAATTAAAACTGAGGTAACTCTGAGCCAAACAAACTTAGTAATTGTGGAGGGAGAGGGAAAGGGGAACTTCAGGGACGGAGGTTCTGCAGGGGTTTGCTTCTCCCTGACAGGTGACAACTGTGACAACTGGAGTCTTGGTGGCAGTTGAACATAGACAAGAGCTGCACAGATCCAGAAGGTACAAATAGGACCTGGGAAGCTGCCACTTGTCAGAAGGACCGACACAGAGCTTGTCTGCAGCCCAGCCACCAGGGTGAGTGGACCCGAGGGTCTGATTTGCTCACAGGCACAGGTGACATTCCCTCAGCAGCACAGATCTTACTCGTGACTGAGCGAGGGGGTTGCTCAGGGGTCACGAGCCTTAGGACCTTCACTTTCTTGTGATATCTCCAGGTAGGCACTGGGCGGGGCAGATGAAGGGTCACTGACAGCAGATGTCCCTGCAGAGGAGCGGCAGCGTCTTTGATCCTGTGTACAGGACCTGAATCACTAGAGAGCTCTGGGTGGGCCCTGAAGTCATGTAGAAATGTCCTCTGGACTCAGGCATTTTCAGCTCCATGGTGCCCTGCTTTGTAACTCTGTCAGCATCCTTAGCTTATCTCCAAATTCTTCACCTCATTTTTGGCATAATATTGGGTTTACAATGGACAGGTTTTTGCTCTTGCATTCTATTGCAAGTTCTTTAGCACATTGGGTTTAATTGGAAGCCATTATTTCTGCATCTATCCTTAAACTCTCTGTCCCCATGTGTAGTATTAAACCATATATGTAATTCAAATTCATACTCTACGTGTCTGCTTTTGGAGTTCCTACTAATGACACCATTGTTTGCAATTGTAGTTTCTTTTCTGAGAATTCTGTAACATTTTTAAGAATCTGTTTGTTAATGTAATTGGAGGAAAGACATTTTAAAGTTAGCTCAGTATTATGCAGGAAGAAACACTAATCTCATACTGTGATTGAGAAAATTGTATGTGGATGGATTCTTACCTGCCTAGGCTCTTGAATGTTGGTTCCAGATGGAAGTTTATCCACCAATGGAATGCAAGTTCTCTCTACATAAATATTTCTGTATGATTCCAAAATCAATCTGGAATAATATGTATCTCTTTCCTTTCTGACATTCCTTATTTCATTCTGACAGAGTCAAAGAGTAATGAATTACTAGGATTCTCAGAAGTGGATTCTAGATCTGATTCAGAGCTATGGAAGTTTGAGAGGTGAGCAGGGTTGGAAAAATGAGAATCAGTAGAAAGATATGAGATATAAAGATTTTAGAAACAATCAGGCACTGGGGTAAAGTGATTGCTGTCATTTTCACCACATCATTTTGGACAGATCCAATCTGTGATTGAGTATTCAATCCGTTTGGACCCAAGACCCATTAGTTTCATGCCTACCATGTTGCATAAGACATTACTGTTAGACATTCAGAACTGTGGGCCTCTTCCTGTCCTGCATTGGCAAGGTCTCCACCCTCCTCATCTGTCAGGAGAGGGAACAAGTTGATAGGCCATAAATGATATTCCTAAAGCCAGGAGTTGCTGGTACCAAACCGGGGTACAAGTCCATGTTCCTGCTCTTCATGCTGCCTGAAACCATCAGCACAGTAAAATCTAAAGTAAGCCGTTAGTAATTACCAGGCAGTGAAGGAGGAAGGATCTTAGAAGTTCATTCCAAGCACATAAAATATATGCAAATCCTGGGATAATTTCCATCATCCAGTGTCTTTTATTATGGAGAAATTGATAAGAGTTTTACATAAGTTCTTCACGAGATATGAGATTGGAGCTCTTATGTGTGAAAGTAACATCCTCTCCAGTTTTACATGAACTCAACTTAGATGAATAAAGATGGAAGTGATCCTCTTGTTGCACAGCTTCGGGAAAAAAACACAGGTAGAATAGGTTGTAGAGTGGACTGAAATCATTAATTTGCTCAAGGTACTGCAGCAACTGTAAATTTTCATTCCTACCCCTACTGGAGAGATTTCTTCATTCCCAAAGCTCCCAACCTGCTTGGCTACTAGATGGTTTTAGTGGGCATTCCTAATGGACTGTCCACCTCACAACAGTGCATGATGCATAGATGCTTCTCCTGCCCTAATCTACTTTGGTGAGCATAGCACGTTCAGAGCTGACCCTATTCCCTTCCAGGATGCTGAGGATCTCAGTGGGAACCCAGGCTACTCCTAGGACCCTTAAAGTAGCATCCCATGGTTGATCCAGGGCACCCTCCCTGGCTGCATCTCATTAGTTTTATGATCTTTTTCCTGATAGAGTCTGGTTCCTGGAGGTCTTTGGCTGATTCAGCTTTAAATGATGAGATCCTGTTTGGGAAGGTTATGCAGTTTGACTGTATTTGAGGAATACCAAAAAGCACATAATATTTATAACCTTGTAAAGTCAGAATTGTATTGGTGTGTAGAAGTGTGTGGATAGAAGGTTTTTCCATCACAGATATAAAATTTGTAGCAAGAAGCAGACCTAGAAATACTTGTGCTAAACAAAAAAGAGAGAAAAACATTCTATAAAATAAAAGACAATTTGATGTTGAAGCTGGCTGAATTTAATGACATTGAAGTATCATGTGTGTGGGGCATGGGAAATGTAGACAGGTAAAGGTAATAGATTTTTTGAATTAAACAATGAGAATATGATAGGATAAAAGAAAAAATGCAGAGAAAAATTCTGGTTGGGGAACATGGTGTTTAGTGCAGCCGTGCTGAGGTTGAACACAGGAGAAAGATGAAGGGTCAGAACAAGCCAATTGGTTTTGCTAGGATGTAGTTAGTGAAATTAACTGGGTTGAGAATTTAGATTACTCAGTACTACTCCTCATGATGGCTTTGGCATTACACAGCATGGCCCAGGAGTGTCATGACAAAGGAATAGTTCTTATAAGAATAATGGACTCCAGAGCAGATATCCTGACTGTTCCTACACTGTGGGCGATTGTTGAAATGAAACACTTCTTGCAAATATTCACAGTCATTGCTGTTGCTTTCTTCAAAAGGTGTTTGCTGCCTCCAAGTTATTCTGCCTATAAAGTAGGAGATGGTTTTGAGTCTTGTGAAGGAAACAATCTTCGTGTTCCTAACAGGACTTGGCACTACAGGGAACATCTTTGTTCTTGTGAACTACCTTCACGTGTTGGGAGGCACTGAGAAGAAATCTCCCCACCTTGTTATTCTCATCCACTTGGCTTTCACAAATATCCTAATGCTTTTTACCAAAGGGACACCAAGGACAATAGCCAGCTTTGGTTTGAGAATCCTCCTCGGTGATGCAGGCTGTAAGGTTGTGGTTTACCTGGAGAGGGTGGCCCGGGGCCTGTCCATCAGCACCACCAGTCTCCTCACAGTGGTCCAGGCTGTCACCAATCAGCCCCAGAGCCTCCAGGTGGGGGAGGCTGCAGCCCAGGTCTGCACGGCACATCCTCCCCTTGTTAGCCTTCCTCTGGCTACTCAATTCCTGGATAAGCATGAACCTACCATTTTACATTCAAAAAGCCAGCAGCATGAACAGTTCAGAAATTACTACAAGTGACAGCTACTGTTATTTTCTACCACAAAACTCGACCATCAGATGGATTTTTATTGCTCTCATGGTCCTTCGAGATGCTGAGTTCCAGGGTGCCTTGGGCGGGGCCAGGGGCTACCTGGTACTCCTCCTCCACAGGCACCACCAGCACCTTCTCAACCTTCACACCTCCAAGCTCTCCTCCACAGAACCCCCCCTGAGTTGAAGGCTGTGAAAAGTGTTCTCCTTCTGATGCTCTGTTTCCTCATCTTTTATTGGGCAGATTGTTTCTTTTCTTTATATACGACTTTCTCCTTAAACAAGCATCCCATAGCAGTAAGTGCTCACACATTTGACTCTAGGTTTTTCAATTCTTAGTCCATTTGTGCTGCTTCACAGAGACAGACCTCTGGCTGAGCATTAGTTTGGTAGAAACTAAGAGAGAAAGACCTTGACAAATTGTGCATTTTATTAATACATTCAGTAAATAAACTTGAAATCACTTTTTTGTTGAGCTGTTTGTGAAACCAAATCCAGTAAGAGCAGCTGAATCACACAGAGGTATGTCCTCAGACCACACGCTGGTGAGAGTCCTCACCTTACACAGAGGTGACAGGAAGCTGTCACACCACTCCCATCCTGCAACCCTTCAGGAGGGGCTGATGTTCTCAAGCATGTGAGGTGGACTTTTCACTACCACCACTCTGCAAGCTAGGTGCTAAAATGCAACTTGGAAAATTAGATGAAAATAATATAGGTTAATTAGATATTTACCCCCTTTTTAAAAAAAATATTTATTTAGTTGTAGATGAACACGCAGTATCTTTATTTGCTTTCATGTGGTGCCAAGGATTGAACCCAGTGCCTCACACATGCGAGACAAGGGCTTTACAACTGAGCTCCAGCCCCAGCCCCTAGATATTTACCCTTTGATCCAAGAATTTCACTTCTAAGACCCAATCATCCAGATATACTTGCTCACATAAGACAAGTGCTATAAAAAATATTTTTGCTTGCAGTGTTATTTTTAAAATCAACCTCAATATCCAGTAAAAGGAATGTTTTGGTTATTACTGAAAGATATTTATAAATATTACCCATACAATGAGATTTGTTGAGTTTTTGATGAAAGTGACCGAGTTTGAACTGGATGGATATGTAATGATATGTATGAATAATTTATAATTGACTTAGAAAGCTATGCAAAATACAATTACTTTAAATGGAATGTATAAGTATATCCAATTGGATGCTGTCTACATATGAATGTCAGCCAGAATGGAAGAGACTAGAAGTATAGTTGTCTCCTTTAAGAGAAGGTAGTTTAACGGAGGCATAGCGTAGTAAGGAGAATTCAGTTTTTATGTCTGTTTGTTTTGCTTAAATTTTTCTAACCATTTGGATGCATTTTAAACAAATGAATAAAAAATTAATGTGAAACCTGATTTGTTGCTGCTTACAAGATAGCATTTGTTAGAACCTTGCTAACAAGATTTGCTCTTTGCTGCATGTCTCCCTGACTTTTGGGATCCATAAAATGTTCTGGATGTTCATTAAGTAAAAACTTGCCTTTTCTGTTTCTTAACATGGAAGCAAAATATGTTTTAATTTTGAATTCCTAGTTCTGGCACTAAGGCACTTGATTGAGCCATTCTGAGAATTTGTGGTGCTCTTTTGCTCATGCATATAGTGTGGTACCAAGCATCAGAGTCCATGTGGAGAGTCTCGCACGCCATTGCTGGTGAGGTTCCTTCTGTGTCTCCTGTAGACACTGGGTGTTTTACTTCTTGTAAGCTGCCTGGTACCGAAAACCGGGAGGAAAAACTCTCGGAGGCAGAGTTAAGCTTTTACTACTTTTACTTCTACTTTCTTAGAGCTTAGAGAGGGAAAGAAAGATTTTTAGAGAGAAAGATTCTTAGAGCTTAGAAAGATTAGAGCTTCTTTCTTCTCTCTTCTTTCTTCCTTCTTCTTTCTTCTGTCTTCTGTCTTCCTCAGGAGTCTCGGCCTAACTCTGACCAGTCATTACTTCTTCTATCTGGTTTCTCTTCTGTCTTCTATCTGGTTTCTCTTCTGTAACCGCTCTGCCTACGTTCTGGCCGCTCTGATTCTTCTGACCGACCGAGTGACTGCCCGGCTGACTGAATTCTCCGTTCTCCTAACTCGGACCGCTTTCACCCGGTTATATACCTTCAGCTTTTCGGGCCTACAGGTGCGTCACATACATATCAGGTGGAACTTATGGCTTCCAGCTAGCTGCAACAGCCCTTCCTAATTAGGGCTCCTTCATATTCCTTCCCTTTAGTTTAAAAAGGTGCTTTCTATTTTCTCTATTTTATTTTCTCTATTTTCTTTTATTTTCCCTACCTAGCTTTTCACCTTTTATTTTTGAAAGGGTGGATATTTGAGCCCTTTTTGAGGAGGTGCTGCGGCTTTTAAGGAAGCCTACTGCTGAGGAGCAGCTAATGCACTTAGTTAAGCACAATTGCATAAGCAGCTTTGACTTTTTTTTTTTTCCTCTTCTTTATTTTTCTTTATGGCTTTCTTGCCAAAGCTCAATGGCTTTTTTTCTGCATGGTTTTTACCATGCTATTTAATTCTCTATTTTTTTTTAAGCTCATGGCTTTTTTCTTTATACTAAAGCTCAAGGCTTTTTCTCTATATTTTTTATGGCTTTTGGCCGGCTACTCTGCTTCAGCTTAATTCTTAACTGGCCTCAACTGAGTCAGAGGCTATGCTCTCTTGTTTACTACTCTTTTTGCTGGTCTCAACTGAGTCTGAGGCTATGCTTTTTCGTTGCTCTCCTTATTTCTTAGCTTTTCTTCTCTGCCTGCCGAGCCCCGGACGGACCACCATTTGTAAGCTGCCTGGTACCGTAAACCGGGATAAAAACTCTCGGGGGCAGAGTTAAGCTTTTACTACTT
Source organism: Tamias sibiricus (assembly GCA_025594165.1). Lineage (NCBI taxonomy): Eukaryota > Metazoa > Chordata > Mammalia > Rodentia > Sciuridae > Tamias > Tamias sibiricus. The sequence continues at coordinate 24,199,162 of CM046666.1, read as the reverse complement.
TTACTTCTACTTTCTTAGAGCTTAGAGAGGGAAAGAAAGATTTTTAGAGAGAAAGATTAAAGCGAGCTTTTCTTCTTGTCTTCTTAGCTTAGAGTCTTAGAGAGAAAGAAAGATAGAGCTTAGCTTAGAGAAAGATTAGAGCTTCTTTCTTCTCTCTTCTTTCTTCCTTCTTCTTTCTTCTGTCTTCTGTCTTCCTCGGGAGCCTCGGCCTTACTCTGACCAGTCCTCTGGAGCCTCGGCCTAACTCTGGCCAGTCATTACTTCTTCTATCTGGTTTCTCTTCTGTAACCGCTCTGCCTACGTTCTGGCCGCTCTGATTCTTCTGACCGACCGAGTGACTGCCCGGCTGACTGAATTCTCCATTCTCCTCACTCGGACCGCTTTCACCCGGTTATATACCTTCAGGTTTGCGGGTGCCTACAGGTGCGTCACATACATATCAGGTGGAACTTATGGCTTCCAGCTAGCTGCAACAGCCCTTCCTAATTAGGGCTCCTTCAACTTCTCTAGTCACCAGCCGTGGAGGCTTTCTTTTTGGTTTGGTTCTACCATGTCCACACAGATTTTAAGTAATTCTTTATTGTTGTAATGTCATATTCTAAAATGGCTTGGAGTTCACCATCTGATCTGTGGCTTGCCTGAGGACAGCAGTGGTCTACCTACCTCAGTTTCTCAGCTCTCCTGAGACAGCCTCCTCATAACGTCCACACACACAGTGAGACAACGGGGACAGTCCCTACGCAGGTCCTTGGTTGTGCACTCAGAGAAGGAGTGCAGATCCTGGGATGGCAGGTGGTGACGACGTCCACAGTTGAGTTGTGGAGAACAGATGGCCGAGCTTTCAACGCAGAGAAAGTATCTAGATGAATGAGAGGATTTGTGATGGTTGGCAAGTCAGTTGAGGTTTATGTGGATCTCAATTTTCCCTAAATGTGTCTGATTGTTTCTGAGAAACCTGTGTGTCAGAAATGAGTTCACAACATGTAAATCCCTCTAGATTCATAAGAATAAAGTAATCACGGAGGGAGAAGTGCGTGGTGAGCGTCGTCCTGTGTGTGATGCAGTTGGAGACAGGACAGAGAAACTGGCAGCGCTGACCCACAGAACTCGCAGACAGGCGGGCGGCACGCGAAGCTGGTTCCAGCTCCGTGTCTTGTTTTCCTTCACCCACACAAGAGAAGTAGTCAGGTCAACAGTGCAGCAGTTTTTCCCTTAAACGATTTCAAAATATTTAAAAGAAAGATGGTCCAGACTCCCCAAATATAGTGGAAGAGAAAAACCTCCTAATTCAGAAACCCAGAAAGTCCTGCATGAGATCCAGCCAGAAATGTTTATTTCCAGGCCCATCAGAATTCTTTGTTGAAAACTAAAATAGAGAAAAATTATGAAAGCAGTCAGAAGTCACTCCACCTACAGTCCCCCATGGTCTCTGCTTGGTAGTGGCTTCCACACAGGGAATCCTGGACCTGAGACAAAACTCCACTGACCGCCAGACACCAATAGACCCCTCTCCTACCTGTGGTCACAGTGACACCTGGTCTCCAGCAGTTACTGTGAGCTCATACCCAGTGTCTTTTACTCCTGAAAAGTCTGAATATGCACTGTCCCCTCTGTCAGTCATCCTAGGAAGTGACTTCAGATCACTCTGGGGAAGAGTGGGAGGGTGATATCAGTGCACACAGGCAATGAAGTAAAAAACAATTAACCCAGCCAACAAGTGGCGAAGATCCGAACAATCATATCCCCAAAGTAGAAACACAAATGGCCCAAAAAAATATAGAAATTGTTCAACATACTCACCAATCATGGAAATGCAAATGAAGACTACTCTATGATTTCATCTCACTAAAGATATGAATGATCAAGTATAAGGATAATAATAATTGCTGGTGAAGATGTCGGAGAAAGGTACACTTACACTTTGATGGTGGAACTGCAAATTAGTATGAATACTCTGGAAAGCAATATGGAGACCCCTCAAAGGACCATGTGAACTGGCCAAGCCCTCTGGTATTTATCTCAAAGATCCCAAATCAGCACACAATAGGGGTCCAGCCACATCAAGTTTACAGCAGTGCTATTCACAGTAGCTGAGCTATGGAACTAGCCCAGGTGCCCCTCCACAGAAGAATGGGCAAAGAATGGGAGAATGGATGAAGAAAATGTGGAATGTATATACACCATGGATTTCTATTCTGCCTTCAAGCATGAAATTGTTTCATTTTCTGTGTAAATGGATGGAACAGAAGAACATCAAGCTAAGCAAAATAAGCCAGACCCAGAAAGTCAAGGGTCAAAAGTTTTTTTCTCAAATGTGAAAAATAAAGAGAGAAAAAGGAATAAAAAGGGATCTTGTGGAAATAGGATAAAGGAAGGTGATTGAGAAGAGGGATGAGAGGGTACCAGTACCAAGCTCAAAGTATTCCGAATTATTCCGTGTTCACATATGAAAATGCCACAATGAATGTGTAATGCTCTAGTTCAGATGCCACCACTACCACTGCTACTATCTATCACCCCCACCACCACTACTACTACAACTAATAATAATAATAGAGGGGAGATGAATACAGTGGAGCCAACAGATCAGAGGGTGGAGAGAGGGAGTGAGAGGGAGGGTCTGTGGGCACAAGGCTGATGAAGTCATATTATGTGCATGTGTGGACATGGCTCTATTTATCCCTCCAGTGTGGATTATTATACCACCGTGAAAAGTTGAAAAAGGTATGAGTAAGAATCATCCTACATAGCCCTGGAAAACAGAACCCGATGCAGACCCAGGACGTGCCCTGAAGGGCTGTGCGTGCAGGGGGAAAGCACTTATATAGCCAGTGGGTACGGGTCATGGAGGGCCCGTACCCACTGAATCAGATTGCAGCTATGGAACTTTGGGAAGGTGGGAGGAGGCTGAAAAAAAATGAGTCACAGTGGAGAGATCTAAGAGACATAAAGAAGGTTTCGTAAGTCATCAGGGTCCTGGGGTATATGTTGAGACAAACTGGGTGTAGAATCCGTACCTCACTATCTTCACAGATCCAATCTCTGCTTAGGTATTCAGTCCATTTGAGCCCTACCTATTACTTAAAACAGTTGTGCCTGTCATTTCAACTTCATCTTTAAACATCTCGGATTGAGCACTGCTTTCTTTAATGCATTGGTGCAGTCTTCACTCTCCCCGCTCACCAGGGAGGAAACACACTTTAAATGGCAGTGAGGTACTCCTAAAGTCAGGAGCTACCTGCTCTCAGAGGTGGATATAGGCCTGTGTTCCTGCCCTTCATGCTGCCAGAGACCTGCAGCAGAGAGGCCCAGAGCAATCCTCCATGGTTTTCAGGTGATAGATCCAGGCTATTACAATTGCATTTCATGCACATAGAATATACGCAAATCCTGGGTTACTGCTAACACCACTGTCTTTTGTTCTGGAGAAATCGAAGATAGTTTGACTTAAGTTCTAAAATGAGATATGTGACCGGCACTTTTACATGTGGAAAGGTAACATCCTGTCCAGTTTTCATGAAAATTAGCACGGAGAGCTAAAGATCAAAGGGGTCCTATTGTTGCCCAGTTTGGGAAAAAAGAGCTAGAGCAGGCAGCAGAGTTGGCTGAAATCGTTGTTTCTCCCAAGTTCTGCAGCAGCTGTAAAATGCCCTTATGTCCCTACTTGAGTGATTTCTTTCATGCCAAATGTCTCCCAACCTACTTTCCTCCAGGAAGGTTTAACTGGGGATTCCTAACTTATAAACTGTGTCCATCTCATGACAGCACACAGTAGGTAGTAGTTAATCCCCCATTCCAATTTCTTAGATAAATATCACCACATGCATAACTGACCAGGCTTCCTGAGAGGCCCCTGAGGTCATCAGTGGGAACTCAGCCCTTTGCTAAAGACCTTGAAAGAGCAGCTCTGTGGCTCCTCTGGGCACGCTCCCTGGCTAATTCCCGTTATCTCATTTTTTTTTTCTTTTGGAGAGGAAACTTTTTTTGGCATGTTTTTTGCTGGTTCAACTTCAACAGTTAGAATTCTGTTGGAAAATTTATGCAGTTTGACTAGATACCGAGGAGTACAGACAGCCATGGCATATTTGTGAACTTCCAAATAATCAAATATTTTGGGGTGCAGAAATACTGAAATTTTAAGTTATTATGATCAATTAAACCAAGAAGTCAAAAATAAAGGTGGAATTTGTTATGCTCATGAAATGGCAGAAGGGAAGGAATGCTCAATTAAATGCAGGAAACAATAGGAAATTGTAACATGATTGAAGTAGCAAAATGTTCCAGAGCTTGAAGCAAAACAAGTTTTAAGTGTCTGTTTTGGGCTCTGGAGAAGGCAAACAGGTAAAACACAGACCCAGGACTTTGGAATTGGTTGACTGGCACACAACATAAAGCAATAAAAAGCCCAGGGAGAAATTCCCTTTGGGGTAACGTGGGGTTGGGAGCATCATGCAGCACTTGAATGTAGTGCGGTGTGTAAGAACCTTAACCGGTACATTGGTTTTGCTGGTGTGGAGTTAAAGTAAATCTGGGTTGACAATTTAGGTTTTTGAATCGTAGTCATCAGTGCCGCATTTGAGACTATACAAACTAACTCAAAAAGAGTGCCACAGAAAAATAAATAGTTAATTGGACAAAAAAACAGCAATACTACATGTATCTGGACTAAAGGTTACACTCCAGAAAATTGCTATGCTATGCTATGTAACACCTTTAGCAGATACATGTTATCATTACTAATGCTTTCTTCCAAAAGGTGTTCGCTCCATCTGAGGTTTTGTGTCCTAAAGTAACAAATGGTATTAAACCTCATCAAAGGAACAATCTTCATCTCTCTAACCGGGCTTGGCATTGTGGGGAACATCTTTATTCTTGTAAATTCCATGTGCAGTTTTGGTGGCACAGAGGAGAAATCTTTACAACTTATTCTCACGTTTGACTTTTACAAATATCATAATACTTCTTTCCTTTGGACTGTCAATGGCAATAGTAGTTTTTGGTTTGAGAAACTTGCTCGAGGTAGGATGTAAGATTTTTGTTTACCTAGGGAGGGTGGCCCAGGCCTGTCCGTCAGCACCACCAGTCTCCACACCGTGGTCCAGGCCGTCACCACCATCAGCCCCAGAGCCTCCAGGTGGGGGAGGCTGCGGCCCAGGTCTGCACGGCACGTCCTTCCCTGGTTGCTTTTTTTTTTTTTTTTTGGATACTCAATTCCTTGATAGGAAAGAACTTACCATTTTACATCAAAAATGTGTAATGCCCAGAGCACGGACCCCAAAGACCACCAAGGAAGCCGGAGTGCATGCAAAACCAAAAAGCCCTTATTCGGGCTTAAGCTGGACTCTCAGACCTCCCCAACACAGTGGAACTGTCCTGAGAGCCCTGAACTGAGGAAAGCCTGAGTCTTACATAGGGCTAGAAGCAAGGAGAGGGAGGGGGCTTGCCTGATTGGCCAGGGGAGCCCGTGTGTGACTAAGGAGGTTTTCATTGGTGGCGGCCATCTCCAGAGCTGAGGAATGTGCTGACTCTTCACTGCAGGGCCCAGGGCCCTGCTCTTGCCTTATCTTATTGTGCGCGGGCTGGCTTATCACACAAGGGCTTACTCCTGCCTCGTGACAGGAGACTTGCAACAGTTTGAGGCAGCTGTTTGGCTTCTGTTATCTTTAAGCCAAGCATTTTGCAGAAGCAAAAAGAAGCGGTTAAACTGAAAAGAGGCGTGGGGCTGAAAAGGGGGTTCCACAAATGGTAGCAGCACGAACACATCGCAAATTATTAGAAGAGACAACTACTCTTATTTTCAACCTGACACTGGATAACCTGATGGGTTTACACTTATCTCATGGTCCTTCAAGATGCTGTGATCCAGGTGCCATGGGCGGGGCCGGTGGCTACGTGGCATTTCTCTTCCACGAGCCCCACCAGCACGTTCTCCACCTTCCGACCGCCAAGAGCCTCTCAAACCCCACCCTGAGGCGAAAGCCTCTCAAAGTTGTTCTTCTCTTAATGCTATTCTTTCTTGTCTTCTATTGGACAGGTTATGACATCTAAATTTCTCCTTACACAAGGATTCCATAACAGAAAGTATTAAAAAATTTCTAACCCTTGGTTATGCAACTGTGAGTCCATTTGTGCTAATTTACAGAGATGGACATCTGATTGAATGCAGGCATCCTTCATGAGGGAGACTTAGAGAAAATATGAAATTTGTAGGTCCTTTCAGTAAATTTGTTTAAATCATCTTCAGTCTTGTGTTGCTGCAAGTGATGCAAAAATCAAGCAAAGGCAGGTGCATTCTCACATCACAAAGTTGGTGACAGTTCTTATCTTTCACAGAAGTCACAAGAAAATGGAGCACCCAACTGTCTTCTTATTCTCCTTGTGCTGTTCTTCAGGTAGTGGCTGAGGTGAGAGAGCTCTGTTACTACCACCACTTTTTCTAGTAAGATGAAAACCAATTTGGAAAATTACATTACTTATATTGTTATGGGCCAGGCTATATGGGCAATGACCAGACAGACTCCATTTTACCTAAGTCTCCATATCATGTAAGAAATGCTTCTCCCATGGGAGAGTGCCTCTGCACCCTATGATAACTGCCTGGCATAGTATACTTGGCAACACAGAATAGCAATTTTTTTTTTTTTTTTTTTTGTACCGTGGATTGAACTCAGGGGCACTTGACCACTGGGCCACATCCCCAGCCCTTTTTTGTATTTTATTATAGACAGGGTCTCACTGAGTTGCTAAGTGCCTCACCATTGCTGAGGATGGCTTTGAACTCGTGATCCTCGTGCCTCAGCCTCCCAAGTGCTGGGATTACAGGCATGCACCACCGTGCCTGGCTAGCAATTCTTATACAATGTAAAATTGTTCTCTTTGGTTTCCATTTTTCTTCAGCAATGTACCTTGTCAGAGATCGATCATCTAGACATTATTAACCATTCTCTAACATGTACTGAACTAGGGTCATTTTGACCCACTTCCCTTCTGCTTGCTTGTTGCTATGCAAACCTGAAAGTCTGTGGGAAACACTAATGTACCCATTGCATTGTCTCGCTAACTGCCCAATTGAGCTCTGTACCTGCTTGTTTAAAGCTATGTCAACCTGGATGTGATTTTTGCAGTTTTTGCCTGTAAATATTCCTAAAATAAGAAAACAGATACTTAGGTGTTTATTTAAATAAATCAGACAAACATGTCTGTAAAAGAAGGCATAGAACATTGGTTGATGCATCATCAACGTCAGCATATAGGATGGAATTTTAATACGCATTTCTTTAGACAAAATAAATGAATTAAAACCTGAAGTGAATGAAGGTTAGCTGTATCGTGTTCACAAAGTAACTTGCGTGCCTACAGTGGATGTCGTGAGCATGGTCATGTAGCTTACTGATGGGAGGGAGGGTGGAGAGTCGGCACTTTAGCTAATGCGGGAATCACAATATCTCAAAACATGCGACACCTGCTCAGAAATAATGCCAAATGAATATCCACAATAATTCTAGGCTGTTTTCATGTTCATGTGTGAAAGTGTAAAGAAGGAAGAAATTTCTTTAAAGTAAAATTTACTAAAGTAAATCTACTTATTTTCTGTCACTATTGCTTCTTCCATGACATAAATGATGAGAATATTGATTCTGTATATTTCTGAACATAGTGGTCTAATAAAATTGTGAGGAGTTTCTATTAAAATTGGGAGAGCAGCCATTGTGTATCCCTGGGAAAGCTGACGAGAGTGTTCAGCACTCACTGGAGAACTCTGTAGGGAAATAGGCCTGAATGATGGAGGCCGTCGGAGCTGAGTAACTGTCAGATGAGCACCATCCTCACATGGACCAAGGTGGGAAGAGCTGGCGGGTGCTCGAGACGAGCGGCAGTCACAGGAAGACGCTGCAGAGCCAGGAGGTGGTCCAGACCTGCCCGAGTCCAGGCTCCCACCTGAGCTGCCCTGGCCAGTTGTGCCCAGTCTTGGTGCCTTGGGTTTCTCATGTCTGCAAGGAGCTATGAAGAGCCCCTGGCACACAGGGTGATTTTGAGAATCTCCTTCACCAGCCTGGGATGTCAGGAAATGTGGCAGACCCAGATGACAGGTGCTCCTCCCCGACTCTTCCTCCAGCTCTCCCGCTGTGCCTGGGGCTCTCTACCACTGGGTCCAGTCGCACAACACCATCATTGGAAAGGAGCAGGGAGAAAAGTCGTGGATGAAATCAGCACTTGTGTCCCTACAAATAAAATTGTGACAGTGACTTGAAGAGATAATAGACCTCCAAGACTGGACAGGCAAGGCATGTTGCTGTCCCTGCCAGTTATAAGCCACCCACTTTACTATGTCTGTGGACAAAGATGAAGAAAAACACAGTGACAAGATTGACAGCTGCATGAACACCAGATAAGAGGGCATGTTAGTTTTCACACACACACACACACACACACACACACACACACACACACACACACAGAAAATCAATAAAATCCTTGCACAATGTAGTCAATTGTTGTCCCTGCCTGGAAAAACTTGTGATAGTGCACTGTCATGGTCCAAGATACATCTGTCCCTAAACAGGTCAGACAGGAGAGTCAAATAAAGACAATGAGGGATTTCTGTGCTTACATCTTCCCAGATCTCGATGGTGCCACCAGTGTCTGCATTCCTCCAAGGATGCGGCATTGTTTTTTATCATAACTTTCCTAAAAAGAGGCATCCTTTTCTGAAGATCTCTACCATCGTGAGGCACACGAGCAAAGTGAAAGAGGCACAATTATGGAAAATCAGGTAGACATTTCTTTTTTCTTTTTTTTTAACATAGCCTAATTAGTTCTCCTCTGAATATTCTTTTTTTAAAGGGAATGTTGGGCTGTTTTCTCTTTTGATAGGTTCTTTTGGACATACATGACAATAGGATTCATTGTGACATAATTATAGAGCACGGAATATAATTTGTTCAGAGTCCCCAATGCCTCCCCTTTCCCTTCCCTCTTCTCTTCTGATCTTTCCTCTATTTACTTATACTTTTTAATTTTTTAAATCAGCATCTTGTGTAAGCTATTCCAAAGTAAGGTCAGGGGATAAAAATGAATAGATCAGATCAAAGGGGAATAAAGGGAAGGGGGAGAGATGGGATGGGGAAAGACAGGGAAATGAATCTGACCTGGCTTTCCCATCTGCATTTATGAACATTCCACAGTGGATCGTGCAGGATTTTTAGCACACAGCTGCAAACATTTACACATTACTATCCACATGGAGCCCACTCTGTGCTTGATTGTGAATCTGTTTTCCAAAAAGATTGGAGAGAAAAACAGGGAGAAGGATACAGAGTCAACCAATATTTATGAAATGATAAGTTTGACAATGATCCTAAATGCATATAATGAAGGTACTTTGGCTAATATGACTCATAGGTATCTACAGGTTCAATGCCATCACTATCAGGTGGCAATGACATTTTTCACAGTATTAGGGAAAATAGTCCTAAAATTCATATGGAAGAGGACAAGACCCAGAATAGCCAAAGTGATCCTGAGCAACATGATTAATGCTGGAGGCATCTAGTACCGTATCTCAAATTGCACTACAGAGCTGTAGTAACAAAACAGTGTGGCACTGACATAAAGAGAAGACAAAATACCAACAGAATGAGACAGAACACACAGGGACAAAGCCACACAAGTACAGACATCTGACCTTGGATAAAGGTGCCAAAAATATATGTTGGAGGAAGGGCAGCTTTTTAAACAAAGGGTCCTGGACACAGTGGATATCCATATGTAGAAGAAGGAAGCCAGATGCCTCTTTCTCACCCTGCACAAACACCAACTGAAAAGGCACCAGAAACCTGGGAATGACACCCGAAGCACTGCAACACTATCAGAGACAGCAGACACATTCCAACATAATGACCCAGGCACCAACCTCCTAATAAGTCTCCTAAAACTCAAGAAAAACAACAACAATAAACAAGCCAGGCATGGTGGCACACACTTGCAATCCTAGTGGCCTCAGAGCCTGAGGCAGGAGGATCTCAAGTTCAAAGCCAGCATCAGCCATTTAGTGAGACCATAAGCAACTTAGTGAGACTGTGACTCAAAATATAAAATGAAAGGGAATGGCAATGTGGCTCAGTGGTTGAGATCCCCTGGGGTCAATTCCTGGTACCAAAAAAATATAAAAAATAAAATGATGTAAGAAAACCAGGAATCAATAATTGGTATGGCATCAAATGAGAAATTTCTTTACAGCAAATGAGACAATTAAGAGATTTGAAAGAAAGCTTATGGTATGGGAGAAAATCTTTGTCATCTATACTTGCTACAGAGAATTAATAGCCATAATGTATAAAAACTGAACAAAAAATCCAACCCCCCCAAAACAACTACAATCAAACAAATTAAAAGACTCAACAAACACAAACCAAAATAAAATAACCCAGTCAATAAATGGACAAAATATCTGAACAAACGTTTCTCAAAAGTAGAAATACAAATATGTAACAAATATATGTAAAAATCTTCAACAACCTTAACCATTGTGGAAACAAAAATCAAAACTACACTATAGTTTTATCTCACTCAATAATACACAACATCAGGGACACAAATCATACTAATTGTTGGTAAAGATGTGGGAGGAAGAACACATATATTGTTGGTGGGACAGCTAATTAATAAAACCACTCTGGAAAGCAGTTTGGAGATTCCTCAAAGACTATGTGATAAACCAGCCTAATTCCATCTTAAGACTGGGAGCCATTCTGTCAAAAAGTTATGAAAAGCCCACTTCAGTTTTCTATGAAATGCTAGGATTCTTATTTGGCTTGAGCTTATTGTCTGGCATTCATGCCCAGGCCTTGAGCTCACTCAGGCCTGGCTTTCCCTGACCAGATAACGACTCTCTCTCTCTAAAACTAACGGTGCCTCATAAACTTTTGATAGGGGGTTTGACTACACCCCCATTTTCCTTGGAATGCAATGCCATGTAGGTGATTAGTTTGCTACTTGCTTTGAATTACACATGTCTGACCTTGTTAGCTGTAAGTTCCCAAGATTTTTTGTAACTCTTTGAACTATAAAAACCTTGTCTTCCCTGACAGCGGGGCTGACCCCAAGCCCAGTGTTTGAGAGGGGCAGCCCTGGCCAGCTGTCTTTGTGTGTATACAATATAAGCTTGCTTTAATTTAAAATTGGAGTTGGTGGTCTTTTCTTTGCGTCTTGGATCAACATATGTATGGAACTGCTATATGATGCAGCTTCCCCACACCTTGGTATTATTCAAAAGAACTAAAATCACCTTAATATAGTAACACAGGCAAATCAATGTCTTTAGAACTGCAATTCATAATAGCCAAATTATTGAAAGAGACTTGGTGGCCACCAACAGATGAATGGATCAAGAAAAGTGGTACATGTACACAATTGAGCATTACTCTGCCATAATAGAATAAATTTTTTTTATTTGTTGGTAAAAGGATGGAATTGAAAATATCAGGCTAAGTGAAATAAGCCAGACTCAGAAAGTTAAGGGTCAAATATTTTCTTTCCTGTGTGTGTGTGTGTGTGTGTGTGTTTGTGTGTGTGTGTGTGTGTGAGAGAGAGAGAGAGAGAGAGAGAGAGAGAGAGAGAGAGATCTTATGAAAATAGGAGAGTAACAAATAGAACAGAGGAATGGGATTGAGAAAAACAGAGATAAAAAAATCAACCACATCATGCTATGTCCACTATGAAAATACCACAACAAATCACATGAATGTATGTGTATGTACATTTATATTTATGATTTTGAAATAATAAATATAGAAGGGAGATCAAAAGAGTAGAGCACACAGATCAGCAGGAGGAGAAAGGGAAAGAATTAGGAAAGGAAGGGGAAACAAAATTGACAAAATCAAGTTTACTATGATCATAGCATTATTTATCACTGTAGTATATATTATCATACTACAAAAAATAAAAAAGATACGAATAAAAATTATTCTATATAGCACTAGAATGAAAAGAAAGAGCATTCCAACTGTTGGTGTCTTCTGGAGATACCTGATTGTGAGATTCACTGTGGTGTACTCCTATAGCACCTAGGAATATTAGGACAAATTCATTCTCTATTCTGACCTTATCCATTTTATCCTCCCTCCCCTTCAATCCCCTTCATCCAGTCCACAGGCATTTCTCCAATTTTGATGGAAAACCTTCTCTCTCTTCCTCTCTCTCTCTCTCTCTCTCTCTCTCTCTCTCTCCCCCCCTCCGTCTCTCCTCATTCCAGACTGACTTCTATATATCAAAGAAAACATTTCACCTTTGACTTTTTTGGATGTGTCTTATATCATTTAGCATGATAGTCCCAGTTCCATCCGTTTCCCAACAGATGCATAATGCCGTTCTTCGTTATGGCTGAGTTAGTATTCCTTTGTGTACACACACCACCTTTTCTTTATCTATGCATCTGTTGAAGGGAACCCATATGGATTTCATAGCTTGGCTATTGTGAAGAATGCTGCTGTAAACACTGGAGTGGCTTCCCCACTGTCGTATGCTGATTTAAAATCCTTTGGCTATATACTGAGCCGTGACGTGGCTGGGTCATATGGTGGTTACATTCCTAGATTTTTAGGAATCTCCATACTGCTTTCCAGAGTGGTTGTACCAATTTGCAGTCCCACCAGCAATGCATGAATGTATCCCCCAATTCCCCACACATCCCGGCCAACATTTATTGTTATTTCTTTCTTGATAATTGACATTCTGACTATATTGAGATGAAATTTCTTTGCAGTTTTAATTTTAATTTCCCTAATTGCTAGAGATGTCAAATATAGTTCCATATTTTGACCATTTGTATTTCTTCTTTTGAAGAAATGTCTTCTTATTTCCTTTGCCTAGTTATTAATTGGGTTGATTTATATTTTTCTTAAGTTTTTCCACTTCTTTGTATATTCTGGGCATTAATGTGCTATACATTGAGCTGGAACCTGAAATCTCCCATTTTGTAGGATTGCTCTTCACACTCTTGGTTGTTTCCTTTGCTGTGAAAAAGCTTTTTAATTTGATGACTTCCCACTTGTTTTTGTTTTTATTTCTTCTGCTTTGGGAGTTTTACTATGGAAGGCAGTTCTGAGGTGACATATTGGAGTGTTGGGCCTACATTTTCTTCTAGCACTTGCAAAGTTTCTGGTCTAATCCCAGGTCTTTGATCCACTTTGAGTTGGCTTTTGTGCAGGGTGAGGCAGAGGAGTGAAGCTTTAATTCTTCTACATATGGATTTTAGGTTTCCCAGCACCATTTGTTAGGAAGGCTGCCTTGTCTCCAACACACGTTTCTGGTGCTTTTGTCTTGTATCAGATAACTGTATTCATGAGGGTTGTCTCTGTCTTCTGCTCCACTCCCTTGGTCTTCATGCCAGATTTGGTGCCAGCACCATGCTGCTTTTGTCACTGGTGGTCTAAGGTGTAATTTGAATTATGAGGAATTGTGAGGACGCAAAGTTGCTCATTTTGCTCAGGATTTTTTTTGTCCCTTCTGGGTCTCCTATTTTTCCAAATGAACTTTAGATATGATTTTCCTCATTCTGTGAAGAATGGCATTGATATTTTTATGAGAATTACATGAATCTCTATAATGGTTCTGATTGTATGGCCATTTTGATAATGTTAATTCTGCCTATCCCACAATGAGAGATCTCTCCATCTTCCAAGTTCTTCTTCAACTTCTTTCTTTAGTGTTCTATAATTTCTATTGTAGACGTCCTTCACATCCTTCATCAGATTAATTTCCAAATGCTTTTTGAAGATAATGTGAATGGAATATATCCTCATTTCTTCTTTGGCAGATTCCTTATAGAAAATGAATAGAAAAGATATTAATTAATTCATGTTTGTTGATCTTGTCTCCTGTTATTTACAAAATCTGTTTATGAGTTTTGGAAGTCTTCTGGTGCAGTTTTTCTGGGTCTTCCAAATATAAGGTCATGCCATAAGCAAATATATAAATTGAGTTCTTCTTTTTCTATTTGTATCACTTTAATTTCTTTCTCTTGTCTGATTGTTTGGCTAGAGTTTCAAGGTCTAAACTGAATAGGAGTTAATGGAGTGGTTTCAGTCTCCAGGCCTGTGGAAGCTCTGCAGCTGTCTAAGGGTTAACGTCCTCCAACCTCTCAGCACACTGGAGCAAGCAAGAACAGTACACTCTTCTTGCGACATGCTCTGCTGACATGGTCGACTTGCCACAAGTTCCTCTTGATACTGAGATTTTCTTCATGTGCTCCCTGTGGTTAAAATTATTTTAAGAATACTCTTGTTGATTTACTCACCTTGAATTTTGGTTTTTAATTGGGCTTAGATCTAGACAAACTTAAGGAAATGGCTTATGAACATTGCATTATTTTATTGTTATTCTTAGTATCTTGATTATGTTAAACCCAAAGAACTTGCTGAACTCTAAGCATAATACAAGGGATATATAATAGGTGGGTTTCTTAAAATAAAGATCCTTAGCTTTCCACAGCTCTGGGTCCCCTGTGTACCACTTCTTGTCTAGCTCAGTTCCTCAGCACCAATCTTCAATGAGGAGTGGTGAAATTGAGCATCTATGTCTTGATCCTCTTTTCAGAGGATATATTTTCAGTTTTTCTCCATTCAGCATAATGTTGGCCTTGGGTTTGTCATATGTAGCCTTTACAATGTTGAAGAAAGTTCTTTCTATCCCTAGTTTCTCTAGGTTTTTAACATGAATGGGTGCTGTACTGTGTCAAATGCTTTTTCTGCATCCATTGAGATACTCATGTGATTCTTGTCTGTAATTCTATGTGCTGAATTACATTTCTAGATTTGCATATGTAGAATCAACCTTGCATCTGTGGGATGAAACCCATTTGACAATAGTGCACTGTCTTTAGAAGTGTTTTCTTCATGTGATTTGACAGTATTTTATTGAGAATATTTGCAATGACCTTCATCAAGGATGATGGACTGAAGTTTTCCTTCCTGGATGTCGTTGTCATGTTTTGGTATGGTGATGCTGACTTCACAGAATGAGTTTGGCAGTGTTTCTTCCTTTTCTGATTCATGGAATAATTTGAGGAAGGTTGGTATTATTTCTTCTCTGACTGTCTGGCACAACTTGGCTGAAAGTCCATCCAGTCCTGGGCTTTCCTTTGTTGGAAGCCTTTTGACAGCTGCTTTAATTTCATTACTTGGTGTCAATCTGTTTAAATGTTTTGTATTCTCATGGTTCAGTTTGGGGAGGTCATATGTCTCTAGGGATTTGTCAATATCCCCAAGGTTTTCTTGCTTTTTGGAGGATAAATTTTCAACATAGTTTCTGATGATCCTCTGGATTTCAGTTGTGTCTGTGGTGATGTGTTCTTTCTCATCTTGGACTTTGTTAATTTGAGGTTTTTCCCCATCCTTTCTTTGATTAGTTTGGTAAAAGTTTTATTAATCTTGTTTATATTTAAGTATCATGATTGACTACTCAACCCCTGAATGCCTGAGTTTCACCTTTTTCAGTGACTAGCACTGCTAAACTAGCAGGTTCCAGCGAGGGGCGATGGGAGATTGGAAGAAAGAAGACTCACACATGCAGATCTTGAAGGTAAAACAGCTGGGATCTGTGGAGTGCTGCTCTCTGATGGAGAAGCAGGACTAAAGAATTATGCCAGCAATCTTATTATATTTGTCTTTTAATCAGATTAAAGACTATGCAAGCATTATTCTTTGTAATCATGAAAGTTACAGAGTTAACGACAGTATGCAGCTATTTCCTCAGTTACATTCTACAGTTGTAATGTGAAATTTTAGGAGCATTGTGCAGCTCTCAAGAAGTCCAGATTCAGGAGCAGCAGAGCCAGTGAAACATCTAGGTTGTCTAGCAAGGAAGGTCCTTCATTCCCAGGAGCTGTGCGCCTGAGAGCAATGTCCAGGCTGACAATGTTCTAGCACAGAGGCTCCCCATGGAGAGCATTGCCATGGCAACCGGGCTTCCTGCACATTTGCACAGAAGCTTTCCCAGTCACCAAACATGCCACAGCCATGAAATCATCAGGATCCCAGACACTGGTTTCCCAGTCACTGTCACTGCTCCCCACAACCTTTCCTAACCAGGAATGTAACTCACGTGACTCTTCTGTGTGTGGCATGGGGGTCCTATTCTCTAATATGTGCAGGGGTCCTCTCTCGGTAATGAGTCACTCAGGACACAGAGGACACCCAGTGACCAGGATCCTGCACCCCAGCCAGCCCAGGCTGCTCTTTCTTCTGAGGAAAGGATGCTGCTCTCAACTCTAAATCAGCCTTTGGCCACATTTTTTTTTTTTTTTATTCCTTAGCTACAGGAACATAGAAATGTCCTCCAGGCAGTGGAGTGCCTGATTGATACATCCTGGGGCACAGACGATTCATACAGATGCCTTCAGGAATATCACAGATTTGGATTTTCAAGATATTTCTATTAGTGCATTATAGTTGCACTAACAGTGGGCTTCATCAGACATGACCACCCTGCATGGAGTCCCACTTTCTCCATTGAAGCCCCTACTGCTTGCTATTTCCACACGCTCCTTCTTTCCCCATTTTCTTTCCTCTACTCATCTTCCTTCTACTTCTTTATTCTCTTATCAATTCGTGCTTTATGGATATACACAGATGTGAAGTTCACGCTGGTGTTCTCACACGTGCACATAGCCTGATGATAACAAGTTCATTCCACAGTTCTTCCCTTGTCCCACCATCTGCCCTCTCCCAAGACAGTTCTCTACTCCATCATCATAGTTTCTATTTTTGTGGGATCTGCTGAGCCCATTCCCCCTAATCTTGCTCCAGTTTCAACATATAAAATGTGGTTTTCAATCCCTGCCTTTCTGGGTCTGTCTTTTTTCATGTAGCCTGTCATTCTGTCTTTCTGTCCATCTCCCAGAAAATGCAATACTTTCATTCCTCTTCATGGCTGAGTAGAGCTCTATTGTATTCTTACACCACATTTTCATGATCAGTTCATCTGTTTGTGATCACATGGGTTGTTTCCCTATCTTGGCCATTATGAATAGTGTCACTATGAATATTGATGCATTTGTGTCACTATAGCATTTTTAGTTTTTTAAATAAATACCAATGAGTATTGTAGATGGATCATATGCTGGTTCATTTTTATATTTTTAAGCAATGTCCATACTGCTTACCAACATGGTCATACTAATTTTCAGTCCCACCAAAATATATATCAACTTGCCTGTTTTTGTCACATCTTTGAGAAAATCAACTATAATTTGTATTCTTGATGAAAGGCATTCTAACTGGGGTGAGGTGGATTTTGCTGTAATTTTGGTTTGCATTTCTGTGATCGTAGGTTTGGTTTTTTGAGAGGGAGAAGGTGGGTGTATCGAGCCCCTGGGTCACACTTGTGTTTTCATACACTAGTAATAGACACCATCTAGAGCTCTATCCCTGGACTGCCATGTGATTAGGTGAAGAGTGACTCCTGTCCTAGTGGTAGGGGCCTGCTCAGAGGGCAGAGTTCCTGAATCTTGTCACCAGGTGCCACAACCGTGTGCATGGAGAAGGCCTTGAAAACAAGGAAGCTTGGCACCCTGTCTGAGAAGCTGGCCCCATTCTGATTCCGCTGTGAACTTTTGGGAAGGGAAAGGGAGGCCAGCACATGGGAACTCAGGTACAGAAACCGGGCTGTTTTTCACTTTCAACCTGTGCAAACCTTAATTAAAGTAATCAAGCCCCAATTAAGATGGAGACAACTTCTGAGCCAAACATACGTAGTAATTGTGGAGGGAGAGGGAAAGTCGTGCTTCCGGGACTGAGGTTCTGCAGGGGTTTTCTTCTCCTGAGAGCTGTCATCTGTGACACCTGCAGTCTTGGTGGTGTCCACAGAGCCAGGAGGTACAAGTACAACCAGGGAAGCTGCCCCTTGTCAGAGGGACCCATGCAGAGCTTGTCTGCAGCACAGCCCCCAAGGTAAGTGGACGGGGGTCCGACGTGCTCACAGGCCCACGTGATGTTCTGTCAGCAGCACAGATCTTACTCTGTGTGACTGAGCGAGGGGGTTGCTGAGCGGGTCTGGTCGTTAGGACGTTAGGACCGTCACTCTTCATCTGGTATCCACAGGTGTGAACCTGGGCCTGGAACAGGAGGGCCCTTTCTATCAGCTGCCCCTTGCTGTGCCGGAGCAGCTCTGACCCTGTGTTCAGAACCTGGGTTCAACAGAGAGCTCTGTGGTGGGTCCTGGGGACAGAAATTTAGAATCTTTTTCTGCCTGTAGAAAATCTGTTTCTTTAGCCTTTATCTTGACCTGTGATGATTCTGAAAGAATCTTAACTTACATGAGATTTCTGTAACTAGTTTTTGGTGTATTATTCAGTTTCCAAAATGCATTTTTTTCTCTTGCATCGTGTTTCTGTGTCTGTCAGTGCACTGTGTTTAATGTGAAGGCATTATTTTGGCATACACCCTGACACTGTCCTCAAACATAACATTAGACCATACATATGAGTCAAACTTATGCTTTATATGTTACTCATTAAAATGCCTAGTAAAACACCATTAGTATTTAAAATCATAGTATCTCTTATTGAATTTCAGTATGTTTTCATTAGTTTGCTTGATATTAAAATTCCAGAACATTTTTTTTTTTGAAATTTAGTTCATATCATGCTGCACTGACCACCAATCACATATTCATCTTGGTAATGGATGGATATGTGTACCTACCTAGGTCTCATTGGGTGTTATTTCCAGGTGGGGGGAATGCTACATTTCTCTGAATGCAAGACCTACCTTTTAGAACTGTTTACTCTATACTTGTAAAATCAGTCTGGGATAATGCCACTCTCTCCTCTGACATTTTTCATTTCATTCTGTTAGAGTGAAAGAGAAGTGAGAATTATATGTCTGAGAAGTGTCCTCCCAAATTTGATTCAGGCTGTGTAGTTTGAAAGGTGGGATTGGGCTGAAAATATGAGAAAAACTAGAAATGTACAAGAAATATGAAAATATTTGATAAGTCCTCAGGGTACATGATGTACTCAGTGCAGTCATTTTCATCCTTGACTTACTAGTTGAAATCTTCTGTGCCTGAATCATTAAAGCTTGTATCATAAGGCATTGCCATGGTACCTATCTAGGATTTTGTGTGCTGTTTATGTTAAGACATTAGTGCAGGCTTTATTCTCCCTATTTGTTAGTGGAGGAAACAGAGTTGTAAAGGCAATCATGAATCTTCCTGAATTCAAGGGCTATGTGGTGTAAAAACTGGGCACAACCTGTATTCCTGCCTCCAAGCTGCCAGGACCCTTCAGCAGAGTAAGCTAAAGCAATCCTTTAATTATAGCAGGAGCTGGGGGGAAGGATTGCAGAATTGTATTTCCATGTACACAGAATACATTGCAAATTCTAGGTACTTTTTTTCAACATCTTGGGTTCTTTTTTCTGGAGAAATTGGCCACATTTGACATAAGTTCTTAGGTGAGACTTGAATTGAAAATCTAACAGGAAAAGGTAAGATCCTGTCCAGGATTTCATGGAAATGATCTGTGAAGTTTAAACATCCCATAGCAGCCCAATTGTTGACTAGGTGGGGAAACAAGGAAACTGCTAGAGCAGGCTACAGAATTGGCTGAAATCTTTGTTCTCACAACGTTCTGCAAGGTTGTAAAATGCCTCATGATCCTACTTTAGTGACCTTTTTCATGCCAAATGTCTCCCAACCTGCTTTTCTACAAGAGGTTTACTGGGATTCCTAATTATACACTGACTTCATCTCCTGACAGCATGCAGCAGGTGGTCATTTCTCACACCCTAACCCTTTGATAAACACCACCACATGCAGAACAGACCCAGGCTTTCCTTAGAGGTACTTGATGTCATCAGTGGGAACTCAGCCCCTGGAAGACCCTGGCAGAACAGCATCCATGGCTCCTGCAAGCACCCTTACTGGCTGCATGCAGTCCATAATCCATTTTCTCAGGTAGAGACTCATTCCTGCATGTCTTTGACTGATTTGACTTTACCTGTTGGATTCCATCTGTAAAGGTTTTGGAGTTTGACTCACAATAGAGAAACTACAGAGACTCTCTGAGTGTTTTAGTAAGCAGTGAAACCACAGAGTCCTACTGGTATGTAGGAGAACACAGAAGGGAAGCTCTCATCACCAAAGATGGAAAATTGTGAAGCAAAAAGCAAACCTAGAATGTGGTGCTGACCCAAATAAGAGATACAAGGGAAACATTGAACAAACAACAGCAATGCAGAAATATGGCTGAATTTATTTTACAGACATTGAAGCAACTGGATTTTACAAATGCTTGTGCATGGGATGTCATTGGAAGAAGCGAGGCCAAGTATGATCTTGGACTTTTGCATTCAATAATAAGAATATGATAGAATGAAATAAAAAGAACAGGAGAAATCTGATTGGGGGGTTGCAGGTTTAATGTATCCATCCTGAGGTCAAACATAGATGGGATATCAAGGATTTGACAAGCAGCTTGGTATTGATCATATGGAGCTTAGAAAAAATCAGGGTTAAAATTTATATTTTTGAATAATAGTCCTCAGGAGATGGATTTTAAAGGATGTAGATAGTATCTCCTCAAACTATTTAAGAAAAAAGAAATATTCCTTTGGACAAAATCTGCACCATTACATATATCCTGATTTTTTATACCCTAGGAATTGATGTTTTGAAATATTTCTTTGCAGATACATATCATCATTAATGTTGCTTTTCTTCAAAAGTGTGTGCTACATCTAAGTTTTTCTGCCTATGAAGTAAGAAATGGTTTTGAATCTTGTCAAGGGGACAATCTTTGTGTTTCTAACAGGACTTGGCATTGTGGGGAACATTCCTTGTTCTTGTGAACTATATGTGGCTTTTTAGAAGCACTATAAAATCTATATACCTCATTCTCATCACTTGGCTTTTACAAATATCATAACACTTCTTACTAGAGGAATGCCAAGGACAATATCCAGTTTGGGGTTGAGAAGCCTCATAGATGATATAGCCTGTAAGATTGTGGTTTACCTCAGCAGGGTGGCCCGGGGCCTGTCCATCTGCACCACCAGTCTCCTCACAGTGGTCCAGGCTGTCACCATCAGTCCCAGAGCCTCCAGGTGGGGAGGCTGCAGCCCAGGTCTGCACGGCACATCCTTTTCTTGTTAGTCTTCTTTTGGATACTCAATTCCTTGATAAGCATGAATTACCATTTTACATCAAAATATCAGAAGCATGAACACATCACAAATTATTAGAAATGACAATTTTGTTATTTTCAATCACATAACTGGACGATCAAATGGATTTTTATTGTTCTCATGGTCCTTCGAGATGCTGTGTTCCAGGGCATGCCATGGGCGGGGCCAGTGGCTACATGGTACTCCTCCTCCACAAGCACCACCAGCACGTTCTCTACCTTCAGACCTCCAAGCTCCTCTACAGAACTCCCCCTGAGATGAAGGCTGTGAAAAGTGTTCTCCTTTTGATGCTCTGTTTTCTCTCTTCTTCTATTGGACAGATTGTTTTATGTCTTTATATGTAAAATTCTCCTTAGAGAATAATTTCATAGAAGTAAGTGTTCTAGAATTTGTGGACCTTGGGATATGCAATTCTCAGCCCATTTGTGCTGATTCACAGGGATGGACACCTGGCTGAATGTTGGCATGCTCACTGAGAGAGAAAGCCTTTCAGAAAATGTCTCTATCCATTGATCTTTTCAGTAAGTAAGTTTAAAACTATTCTTAGTTTTGTGTTTGTATGGTGATGAAAAAAATCAAGTAAGGGTAGCTGAATCACCGAGAGGCACATTTCCATACCACAAAGCTGGTGACAGTCCTATGACAGATGTCCTAAAATCTGGTTATTTGTGCTTCTTCTCTCTCTCTCTTATGACCCTGTATGTTTTTGTTTGTTTTCTTCTCTTGTAAATATGAAACTCTGTTGATATGTATTGATATCTACAGTATATTTATTCATTTTATAGAAATATATTTTCAGAGTATAGCTATTTAAATATAGAATGGAATAATACACTTTATTGGATGTCATCTGTATCATAAAATCTGCAAGAATAAAGGACTGGAAGTGTAGTTGTCTCGTTTGATAGAAAATGAATGGAGGCATAATGAAAATAATTTAGTTATTTTTTCCATGTTTTCTGATTTGCTAATCACAATTTGAATGAATTTTTTCTCCAGTAAATGAGAAGTTGGTGTTGATCACAATCATGGCTTGTTTCCAGAGAGTACTCGTTAGAGTCTTTATGCTGCTTGATATTCTCCCCCTGTCTCTGAAATACACATGATATTCTGATTCATAATGAAGTGGACTTAATCTTCCTTTTCCTTAGATGGAACAAAACATATATTCATGTAGAATGCACAGATCTGGCAATAAGTATTTGATTAAACCATTTTAAATATTATTGATGCTCTTGATGTATGATCATATTCCCTTCAAAGATATCAGATTTGACATAGAGGTCCTTCTTCTCTATTTCAAGATGGCTTCTACATTTTTCTTATGACCCTGATTTTGGACATTTTAATTCTCTAGAAAGGAATGGTGAAGACCTTTTCATTGATAACATGTTAACACATATTTAAAGTAACTTATTAATGTTATCAAGTCATCCTCAAAAAGTAGGAGTTTATGCCTGATAAAATAGTGGCATCCTTGAAGATAAACTGTCTTAGTTCCACTGTTCTCTTCTGACAGCTGTCTCAGAAAATCCTGCATAGAGAACAAGAAAAAGTGAGCCATCCCTGAACAGGTCATTGCTTTTGGACTCATGGGTAAGAGAAGGAACTCTCATAATGTTAGATGACAGTTAGGAATGATATGACATGTAAAAGTGGAACCATGAGGATTAGATGATATTGCTAATCTAATTAGATCCTCAACAGACATGAAATCTAAATAAAATAGGAAGATGGTCTCATGAAAAAAAAAACTAGTTGTCAAGGTTTATCTGGATTTTATTTTCAATACATAAGTATGATTCTTCTTCACTTTAAAATGTGGGGATTGAGTTGAGGAAAATAAAAGTACATTCTGAAATCATAATTAGAAAATAACTGAAAAGAATGAAGCATATGATTAACATGGTTACAACAGGTGGAGGGGGAGAAAGAGGGAGAAAACGGAAACACTGGCCTTTGGAACACTCTGACATGACTGGCAGCACATTGAGTTTCTTTGATTTCTCAAATGGCAGGAGGTTTGTTAAAACAGTAAAATATAAAATAGTGAGATGAACTCTGCATCAGTTGTGCCTTAGAAGACTTACATGATGTTGACAGTAGAGATGATAGAATATTCCCCCAATTTTGTGTCAAAACCTCCACATTCAGAAACCCAGAAGACCTTGTTTATATGGAATTGACACAGCAATTTTTATACATAGACCTGCAGTTGCTAAAAAATCTGAAAACAAAGAAATATCTTGAAAGCAACCAAAAAAATACATCAAGTCAAAGTCATCAATAATTCCTAATTGATAGTGGATTTCATACAAGAGATTTGGGTCCCCAGTAAAACTTCATTAATCACAAACCTAGTAAATCCCTCCTCTTATTGGCAGATGCAGGAATATTTTGGGTCTCTAGCAATTTTCTTCAGCTTGAACCAGTGCTGGGGGGGCTGTCTTTCCTCAGCAGGGGGTACAAAGCAGCACATTCGGGGGTGCAAGGCAGCACAGAGTGAAGTGTTGGTGATTGGAGGAAAGCACTCACAACAACTCTTGGAGGCTTCACTCACTCTTTACTGTTTTTGCTTTAGTTTATATAGCCCAGCAAGCATAGCAATTCACATTACAGTTTTTTTAAGTTACATCAAAGAGCTTCAGAGTTATACAATCTGGGGGAAACAGGATGTTCTTCTAAGTACATTCTACTGATTAACCTTAGAGACAAAGGGAAAGCATATATTGATCAATCTTAAATGTCAAAAACAATGTATGGTATTGTTTTACAGTACAAAACGTGTTTTTACCTAAATCTATTTCCATAACCCCTTAAGTCTAGACAATTCCACTCATAATGTTTTATGGCTAGATGACCCTAATATATCTTATTTAAACTTTAACTGAACCCAGACTCCTAGGCTTCTTTGTTCCCTATATAATGACTTTGTTTTGAACTCAGGAAAAAGGGAGTATGGTTATTTTTCAAAAGTCGGGTCAACAGGTGCTGTCTCATCGATCAGATGTCAGATCCAAGGGATCTCTACCATGGAAAACTGTATATATATCCTAAACTACTTAAAAGACAAAATGAGTCATTATCAATCACAAGAAGACATTTAAAGCTTTTCTATGGCACACATGATTATAACAAGGAAAGGTTAAATAGTGGGCATTTGCTGTGCTCATGATTACAGCAAGGAGGGGTCAAGCAGTGAGCACTTGCAAAAGCTAATTTCTAACTAAAAACCTGTTAATCTAGTTCAACTTAAGGAAATGTTTTCATGCTCCTGGCTTAGACTCCACAAAGCTACAATTCCCAGAACCAGTTTCATTCTTAATAATTAGTGCGTCAGACCTGATGGTCATATGAGCAGAAAACAGGACAGTAAGACTATTCAGAGTCAGAATCAGCCCCTCTAATGCCATGTTTATGCTACATCCTCCTTTAGGGGGACTGCCTTGCCTCCCCAAGGTGGAGAGACCTTGCTCTAATGTGATGGAGAAGCCTTGCTTATCCAATCAGGAGGAAGATGCTGCAAATCAGTGTCAGTTAATCACTGAAATGTCTGATGGGTCCCTTGTTCCCATGCCCAGCCATTCTATGAGGTGAACCTCTGTCTCTCTGGGGAAGAGCAGGAGGAAGAGGTCAGTGTGCTCTGGCAGTGCAGCAAGGCTCCTCTCGAGCAGCTCCACTCCCTCCACACAGGAGCTCTGTGTCTGCAGACTGGCTCCAGGGTGGGAGTTAGTGGAGGAGCCATGGACCTGTTCTAGAGACTCAAGTCAGGTTTCCACACAAGAGTTGGGTTTCATCCTTCCACAGGTCCAGAAAGAATGGGGCAGAATTCCCATATGTTTCATTTCTACAATCCCATGATCAATTGGCAATGCCAGAGATCTCTGGGTCTCATGGTTCTGATGATTTCCATCATGGTTAACATGGCCACTGTCCCTTAGTGAATCAGTGTCACCATATGGCACAGGTGACCTTGAGATCTGATGGTCCCCTTTGTGTTTAAGGATTCTAGTTCAAAGCTGGAACTTCACCTTTTGATGCTTGATTCATGGCAAAGAACCAACAGAGTTTATTTAAGATGCTGAGGCATCCTCATGAATTTCTTCAGCAAACAGTGTTGGTAAAACTAGGTACCTACATGCAACATATGATATTGGGCCCTAATTTTAAAATATACACATAACTCTAATCAAAGTTGAGCAAAGATGTAGATATATAACTGACATTTTAGAACTCCTCAAATGCAATATAGGAAAACACTTCTAGACTTTATCTCCTCAGTGAGATTTTGGATATGACTTTCAAAACAGAAAGAAGAAGAAGAAGAAGAAGAAGAAGAAGAAGAAGAAGAAGAAGAAGAAGAAGAAGAAGAAGAAGAGGAGAGGAGGAGGAGGAGGAGGAAGAGGAGGAGGAGGAGGAGGAGAAGGAGAAGGAGAAATTACCAAATGGAATTGTATAACTCTAAGTACATTGTGCACATAAAGTAGACACTCCATCCATTGAAAAGCCAGCAGTGGGATGAGACCCACATTTGAAAACCATGTGAGAAGTATATATTTACTGTGCAAATTATGTGAGTCATTCACATAAGTGCATAGCCAGAAACCCAAGATTAAGCATGTTAGAAATGGAGAAGAAACTTGAAAAATATTTTCTCAAAGAAGACATGCAAATGTCTCAGAAGCATGTAAGCAGATACTCAACATCACTAACTATCAGAAAGCTGCACATCAAATTCAGAAGACACAACCTCACACCTGATAGATTGGTTCTTATCCAGGAGAGAAGAAATAATAATTGTTAGCAAGGACCTGGAGAAAAACCAATTTGGGATATGAAATAGTGACTCTGGTATTATGTATACACTGTTGTTGAGAACTATGTTCCTTTACCATATAAGAAGGAAATGGATATTCCTCAGAGAATTAAAAGCACAGCCCAATCCATTTTAAGCACAAGGAAGGAAGTAGGAGGCATTACACTACTTCAGAACTCAAAATATACTACAAAGCTGTAGGAATATATAAAGAATGGTATTGGCATAAAGACAGAAATTTTAATAGTGGAAAATAATTGGGAGCCTAGAAGTAGCTCATGTATCCATAGATCATTGATTTTCCAACAAAGGTGTCTGAAGGTTCATTAGAGAAAGAACAGACTTCTCAATGAAGTAGTCTTGGAAAAATTGCATATCCACATGGAGAAGAATGTAACTAGACTCTTGTAGCTTAAAATCTTTAAAAAATGTATTAAAAACTTAAATGTAAGGCCTTAATCAACAAAAGTTATAGAAGAAAACAAGGAAAAAGATGTAGGACCTTGCAATAGGCAAAGATTTTTGGACAAGTCAACAAAATGAGAGGAAACATAAAAAACATGAGAAATGAGATTCTATTGATCTGATCTTAAAATACTTTGCAGAGGAAAAAGAAAACAGAATGAACAAGAGCAAAGGGAGTAACTTCCTAATAGGTGAACCTATTTGGACAACATATGTCTTATAGGGAATTTACATTCAGGATGTAGAAAAGAAACTTAAACACTCAATAGTAAGAGCTGTTGTTGTAGCTCAGGGGGAGACTCTCAGTACAGGCAAAAATAAAAATCAGTAACAAAACACAGAAACATATTCAATAACAAAAAAAGGCCCTGATGAAAAAGGGGCAATAGTATTCCTTTTGTTTGAAACTCTGTGCCTTCTTCTATTCCAATAAAGCTTACATTTAGTCTTTTGATGTTATCTCATAATTTTTGGTGGTTCTGTTCATGGTATCTTACCATCTTCACTGTGTGGTCAACTTTATTTTCAAGATTGTATATTTTGTCTTCACTGTGTGAGGTTCTGTTTTCCAAGGGGTATAGTCTGTTGGTGATGCTTTCTATTAAATTTTTTATTTGATCATATAAAAAGAACTCAAAAAGCTTAACACACACACACACAAAAAAAAAGAAAGAAAGAAAGAAAAGAAAAGAAAAACATAAACACCCAATCAATAAATAGGCTAAGGAACTGAACAGACACTTCTCACACAGAAAGATATACAAGTGATCCACAAATGCATAAAAAAGTGCACTTTCTCTAGTCTTGTAGTGTAAATTAATCAATAGAATCAATAAAAGTGTATGATGTGGGGTAAAAGGCACACTCACACATTGCTGGTGAGACTGCAAATTGGTGCAACCACTCTGGAAAGCAGTATGGAGATTCCTAGAAAATTTGGAATGGAACCACCATTTGACCCAGCTACCCCACACCTCAGTCTATACTCAAAGGAATTAAAATCAGCATACTATAGTGATGCAGCCACCTTAATGTTTATAGCACCTCAATTCACAATAACTAAACTGTGGAAGCAACCTAGATGTCCTTCAATACATGAATGGATAAAGAATCTGTGGTATTTTTACACAATGGAATATTATTCAGCATTAAAAGACAATAAAACCATGGCAATTGCAGGTAAATGGATGGAGTTGGAAAATATCATGCTAAGTGAAGTAAGCCAATCCCAGAAATCCAAAGGCCAAATGTTCTCTTTGATAAGTGGATGCTAATCCAAAATGGGGAGGGCATGGAAAGAACGGAGGAACTTTGGAGAAAGTGAGGGGAGGAGAAGGAGGGTAAATGGGGGCAGGAAAGATGGTGGAATGTGTAGGCATGTGTATGGCTACACATACGGTGTGACTCTACATCATAAACAACCAGAGAAATTAAAAGTTGTGCTCCATTTGTGTACAATGAATCAAAAGGCATTCTATTGTCATATATACCAAATTAGAATAAATAAATAATTAAATAAATAAATACTGAATTACAATATAAACTATGGACCATGAGTGATAATGATGTGTCACTACAGTTATAACAAATGAACCATTCTTGTAGGGGATGCTGATAAAGACTAACACGTGTGGTGGGGATGGGGGTATCTTTGTACTCCTGTTCAATATTGCTGTGAATCTAAAACTGCCCTTAAAAATAAGGTTTATGTCTAAAAAGGGGCAATAAGATTGTGAACAGGTTTCCCAGAAGACAACTTACAAATATTCAACCTCAGTAATTATCAGGGTAATGCAAACTTAAGCCTCAATGCCACTAGAATGGCCACTTTCAAAAAGACAAAAGTTAACAAGTTCTGGTAAGCATGTGGTGAGAAAGGAACCCTTGCACACTGTAGGTGAAAACCTAAGTATGTTCAGATGTAATGAAACTGTGGGAGAATCCAAAAAAATTTTTTTTTGTATTTTTGTTTTTATTAGAGACAGGGTCTCGCTGAGTTGCTAAGTGCCTCACCATTGCTGAGGCTGGCTTTGAACTTGTGATCCTCCTGTCTCAACCTCCCAAGTGCTGGGATTACAGGCATGCGCCACCACACCCAGCCAAAAATGATTAATGATAAAGCTACCACATGACTCAGTGATCCCACCTGTGTCTAAATCTCAATAGTATGAAATCAGCATGTCCAGGAGACCCCTACAATCCTATGTTCCCTGCAGCAAGCATAGCACAAAGAAACAAGCACTACAAGAACTCACTCAGAGGTGGAATAAGAAACTGTTCCCATAGAAACTGAGCAGAATGGCGAACACCAGAAGATGGGGGGAGGGAAGAATGGGGAAGGTGGATACACATACCAAGTTACCAGGTATATAAGAGCAAGGAGTTCTGTTGGGGTGTGATTCAGCAGCATTAGCTGATAATGATAATGCAGTTTATATGTCAGAAAGCTGGAGGAAGACAGTTTCCTTGTTTTCAGCCTAAAAAATGATTTTTTGAGACTATGTGTGTGTGTGCCCTGATTGGAATATAATTAAATGCATATATGTATAGACAACTTATGTTACTCCAAAATATGTTTAGATTAGTGTCAATTAAATAAAAAAAGACCTCTGTGAAAGGAAGCTGTCAAAAGTAATCAATGTAAGTCATATCACTAGTTACATCACCTATTATATCATGAGATGCTGGTGTTCACTTCTTTATTTGAAACAGATTGAAAGGTCTATGGCCAGACCACCCTGCACGTGCCCGATCTCATCTGAAAAGTATTAAAGTTGAAGATGACCAGAGGTTACCTTGATCTTCTCCACTGAGTCCCATGTGGGTCTACAGATGGAACTCATGAGCAGTGGTCACATAACTAATTGATAGGACAAAGGATGGAAAATCAGCACCTTAATAACCATCATAAGTTCTAAAAGTGTACAACTGATGTCATGCAAGTACACTCAACTTGATGAGTCTCCAAAGCATTGTGCCCTCTTTGATCAGTAAAGAGAGAAGATTCCTTCCAACCCACATTTACTTTGTGCCCCTTCTGCTTCTTGGAGACCATAAGTTTTCTCACCACCAGGTGCTCTGGATGTCCGACATGGGGCTACAGGACTTGGTGTTTGTCATTCTGGGTTTTGGTCTTGCTTTGGAGCTGGCACATCTTTTGATGCTCCCATTCTTTCCTTTTGGAATGGGAACTTTCCCTCAGTGCCATTGTCTGGAGGATGCATGTAACTTGCTTTTTATTTTTACCATGACTCAGAGTCAAGAGTTTTCCTTCACTGCAGGAGCCCTGTTTGGGGAGATGGCTTAAATTGCGGTGGACTACGGGCTTTGGCTTTGGACATGTTTGGGCATTGGCGCCTTCCGTACTTGGCCCGGGATCTTGCGAGACTTGGCCGGAGATCTCGAGGGACTTGAGCGAGATTGCGGATGAGGTCTGCGCCATTTTGGAGGTTAGAGGAGCGTGGACGGCGTGTCGGGGTGTAGTTAGATCCAGGGAGAAAAGTTGTCAGAATAAAGAGCTGTTTGTTTCCAGTTCGTCTCAAAACTTCTTCCCGCGGCTTCTTTGCTCCAAGCGGCCATCGCTTCAGGCGACTACAGGTGGTGGCCCGGACGGGGAATCGACACGGCAGGTAAGAACTGAGGAACCTCGCAGGAGTCTCTAGTCAGAGCGGTTAAAATGGGTTCGAAAATAACTAAGACCCAAGTGTACAAGGCTCTTGATGGATTCTTTGATATAGCTGAGTCAGTTATTAGTGAGGAGAATTTGGAAAAAAGTGAAAGTGATCATGAAAGCTTGGCCTCAGCTGAGTCAGTTAAGGCCAGTAAGGATAGTATCAGTGCGGGCTCAAAAATGACAAAGATCCGAGCTGCTAAAGCTATTCAAGATTTATTAGAGATAGTTCAAGGATACATGCTCTCAATTGAATCCGGGACTCAGGATGTTACTGAGTCAGTTAGGACCAATGAGAGTAGTAGTAGTGAGGAGGAATTAAGTAAAAGTGATTCTGAAAAAATGAACAAAAGGAAATTAAGGAAGACCAAGATAAGGGACCATCAAGTGGAGGAACCTATGTCCTCCACTCCCCCATGGGTGGAATCTATTACAGAAAATATGAAGGGTATCACTAGGCGTTTGCATACCCTAGAAATAGAAATAAAAAGTCTTTCTGAGCGCTTATGTGCTCTCGAGGGTAACTCACAGATACGTTGGGAACTGCCAGTATTTGAATATGAAAATGGAGAGAGGGGCCACCAGTCAGTAGATTTCAAAACAATAAAAATTCTCAAAGAGGCAGTAATGACATATGGACCCCAAGCTCCTTTCACGTTGAGTATACTGGAGTCCCTTAACACCTTTAGCTTAACCCCCTCAGACTGGAAACGTCTATGTAAAGCAACATTAAGTGGGGGACAATACTTGGTTTGGCGATCACAATTTCAAGAACTTTGTATAGAAACAGCTAAAATAAATGCAGATGCAGGGTTTGGAGACCATAATATAGAAATGCTCACAGGAGAAGGGCCATTCGCAGACGTACAGGTTCAAAAATATTATACCCCAGGAGTATATGCTCAGATAAACGCAGCTGCCTTAAAGGCATGGAAAACTGTACAAGGACCTGGGGATCTACAAGGTAGCTTGTCCAAAGTAATTCAAGGACCTAATGAACCATATGCTGAATTTGCTGATCGACTTTTGAGAACTGCAGGTAGGGTTTTTGGAGACGTTGATCAAGTTATGCCATTAGTTGTTCAATTAGCATATGAAAACGCTAATAAATATTGCCAGGAAGCCATCAGGCCATGGAGAAATAAAAAGGATCTTTCCATATATATACAACTATGTAAAGATATAAATGATGCCTTTGTCACAGGGAATATGATTGCAGCAGCTGTTAGAGATTCTGCCCTCAGAATTTCACAAGGACTCAACCTAGACACTATAATCAATCAGGATATTCCAGGAAAAATTATCATAATCAATCAGGCTATTCTAGGCAAAATCCCAAAAGAAAAATAAGACCAAATTCATACCGTGCTCCAGGTTGCTGCCCCAGGTGTAAAAAGGGAAATCATTGGGCCAATAAATGTTATTCAAAATTTGACATCCATGGAAATCCTTTGTTCAGGAATTCAAAAAACGGGGCACGGGGCCCAATGCCCCGGGGCCCACAAATGTACGAGGCATTGGAGGAGGAGTATCCTCAAGCATCCATTCAGATGCTTCCCCGACACAACCCCTATTACCCATCCACTCCCTCTCCAGAGGAACAGGAAGAAATGCAGGATTAGACCTCTGTTCCACCGCCTGAATAGTGTTAACACCTGAAATGGGGGTTCAACTGATTCCCACAGGAGTCAGGGGACCTCTTCCCTCAGGGACTGTAGGACTTATTATCGGGCGAAGTCCTCAAAGCTTATTAGGTTTGCAAGTGACCCCAGGTGTAATAAACTCAGACTACAAAGGGGAAATAAAAATAATGCTTAGGTCACCCCAAAGTATAAGTTCTGTTAATCAAGGAGATAAAATTGCTCAGCTGCTTCTCCTTCCAAATTTACATAATTCATTTAAAATGAGTATGCCTCAAAAAGGGAACAATACAAGATTTTGTTCCACTGATTTGAGTCCCATGGCTTGCTGGGTTCGAGACTGTACTAGGAGGCCTATGTGTAAAATAAGAATCCAAGGAATAGAAATGGAGGGACTTATAGATACTGGAGCTGATTCCTCCATCATTAATTTACGACAATGGCCCAAACACTGGCCTCTGCAAAAAGCTTCAACCAGTTTAAGAGGCTTGGGATATAATAACCTCCCAGAAAAAAGTGCAGTAATTTTAAAATGGGAGGATGATGAAGGACATAAAGGAACGTTTCAGCCTTATGTTTTACCTAACCTACCAGTTACTTTATGGGGAAGAGATATTTTACAACAAATGGGAGTACACCTTGCAACCAAACCTGCAGGTGTTAAATGTGAAAATATACAGGGTAGTCTTAACCCTGAAAGAAATCATTATCAAAAAGTACAGGGTAAGCGTAACCCTAAAAGAAATCATTATCATATAGGAAAAAGACATTTTTCTTCGGGGCCACTGAGAAAATAATTTTAAAAATACCATGGCTTTCTGATAAGCCAGTGTGGGTCCCTCAGTGGCCCCTATCTAAAGAGAAATTACAAGCGGCCCACCTACTAGTTCAGGAACAATTAGAAGCAGGACATATAGAACCTTCCACCTCTCCCTGGAATTCCCCCATATTTGTGATCAAGAAAAAATCAGGAAAATGGCGATTATTACATGATCTTAGACAAATTAATAAAACCATGCAAGTCATGGGCCCTACTCAACCTGGACTTCCGAATCCTGTAGCTATTCCAAAAAGTTTCCATGTTATTAGTCTTGATATAAAGGATTGCTTCTTTTCTATTCCCCTACATCCTCTGGATGCCCCCAGGTTTGCTTTTTCAGTTCCTTCTATTAACAATAATGGCCCTGATCAGAGATATCAATGGAAGGTTTTACCACAGGGAATGGCTAATAGCCCCACCATATGCCAAATATATGTGGACAAGGCTATCCAACCCATTAAAAATAACTATCCAAACCTCATGTGTCTACATTACATGGATGATATTTTACTGGCCCACCCTAATCAAAAAATCTTATTTAATATATTCAGTGACATGGTAGAAAATTTAAAAAAATACGGATTATATATAGCAGAAGAAAAAGTTCAAACTAGATCTCCCATATTATATTTAGGATTTAAAATCATGGATACTTTTGTTAGACCCCAAAAAATTTTAATAAATAAAGAACATTTAACCACCCTCAATGATTTCCAAAAACTGCTGGGTGACATTAATTGGCTTCGCCCTACACTAAACCTCACTACTGGCCAATTAAAACCTTTATTTGATATCCTTCGAGGGGACCCTGATCCATCCTCACCGCGAACACTGACTCCAGATGCTAGGAAAGCTTTAAAGTTAGTAGAAAAAGCCATTGAAGGAGCTCATTGTGACAGATTTGATTTAACTCAACCGCTGATGTTGATTATTATTTCTTCACAATATACACCCACAGGAGTATTTTGGCAACAAGGGCCTTTATTATGGATACATTTGCCCATCTCTCCTAAAAGTATAATTGAATCTTATACCTCCATGGTGGCTAAACTTATTCTTCAAGGACTTAAAACTTCTACTAAAATATTTGGCATTCACCCTGCTACTATTATTACTCCCTATTCATCGTCACAGATTGAATATTTATGCTTCAACGATAATGACTGGGCTATAGCTAGATGCTCTACCTCTGCAAATTTTGATAATCACCTTCCTAAGTCTCCTATATTATCTTTTTGTATTAATCATCCTATTATATTTCCACAGGTAATAAAAAATCAACCTATTCCTAAGGCATTTAATGTATTTACAGATGGGTCCTCAAATGGTACTGCTGCAATAGTCACTACAAAAGAAAATATGACTTACATAACTGCACACAAATCAGCTCAACTAGTGGAATTGGAAGCTGTGGTAAGAGCTCTGGAAAATTTTAGAGACCAGCCCATAAACATTTTTTCAGATAGCCACTATATTGTACAAGCCATCCCAAAATTAGAGTTAGCAGGACCAATAGCACCTCATACTCCAGCTTTTAAATTGTTTTATCAAATACAAAAACTTTTGTGGGCAAGAAAAGAACCTCTATTCGTAGGCCATATTAGAGCACATACTAATTTGCCTGGCCCCCTCCATGAAGGTAATCAAAAGGCTGATGAACTTACAAAAACAATATTTATACTTTCAGCACTACAACAAGCTACTTTATTTCATTCCCAGTTTCACGTCAACAGCACCACCTTGCAACGTAGGTTTAAAATCACAAAAGAGCAAGCCAGAACAATTGTAAAAGATTGTAAATCTTGTATGACACATTTGCCCAATCCTCATTTTGGTGTTAACCCTAGAGGATTAATGCCCAATCATTTGTGGCAGATGGATGTTACTCATGAGCCAAGCTTTGGAAAATTGCAATTTATTCATGTAACCATAGATACATGTTCAGGCATGATTTTTGCTTCCTTACATTCTGGAGAAAAAGTTAAAGATGTCACATCTCATTGTTTACAAGCTTTTGCTGCATTGGGCATCCCCAAAATGCTTAAAACAGATAATGGCCCCGCATATACGTCCTCATCTTTCAAACAGTTTTGCGCAAAATTCAACATATCCCATAAAACAGGCATCCCATACAATCCTCAGGGTCAGGGCATTATTGAAAGAGCAAACCGCACACTGAAAATTATGTTATTAAAACAAAAAGAAGGAAATTGGAAAAGTCCTAAAGACAGATTGGCAGTTGCCCTGTTTACCTTAAATTTTTTAACTTTAGACTCTAATGGTTATTCTGCTGGAGACAGACATTGGAATCCACACCAACAACATAAACCCTTGGTTTACTGGAAGGATGTTCTTTCAGGTACATGGAAGGGTCCAGATCCAGTATTAATTTGGGGGAGAGGATCTGTTTGTGTTTTTCCAAAACACGAATCCTCTCCAATATGGATAACATCTAGATTAATAAAGCAGGTACCACATCAAAATGATCAAGATGTAGTTGTTGAGGAATCAAGATTAATAAAAAAGGTACAAAATCAAGAAGACCAAGATGAAGATATAGAATGACTCCCTCAAAAGTATCCTTCAAAATGTTTCACAACTCAAGAGTCATTCCTCCCGGCCGGGATGAGGAGATCTCTCTTTAGTGTGCACACAATTGTATTTTTTTTTCTTTTTATACATGTCTTTATGTCTGTACATTTGTCTACATTTCATGTTAATGTGACGTCACAAATATATGTTTGTATGTTTGTTCGTCTGTCCAGTGTGACATCACAAAGAACAAAGCGCTTATGAAAAAGAATATATATATATATATATATATATATATATATATATATATGGATCCAAATAACTTTAATTCATTTTAGGTTGAGAGTATTCAATTTAGGTAAATAATTTTATAAATGAAGGTACTTTCAATTTTGATTATAGGTATCCCTGGGACTTCTCTTTAGCAAACAATATGACTAGTGCTATATAACCTAATATTTTGGTGTTTTGACATAAGATTGTTCATTTGTTATTAACTTCATTTGTTTAATAGCTGATTAATCTCAATTATCTCAACAGGTAAAAAATTGCTGTGTATACAGAGACTTGAGGGTTCCAGCTGACAAATTATTTCTCCAAAGTGCCTTTAGCTTTTCTTTAATCTATCTTTAATACAGTAAATACCCTCAGTCTTTCTTTCTTTTGTTCTCAATATGATATTTTGACAACTTATGTTTGTGTGAGCTCAAACAACAATGTGTATGAGCAGAAATCAACTTTAATTTTCTAATCTAATAATTCTGTTTTTTAGTTTGACAACTCGACTCTTCACTCAGTGCTGAAATAACACTGCCTTTCCTTTAATAATTGATGCTTGAGTTTCTAGGTAGCGGGCCCTGAAGATTTGCCGGTGGCATTATCTAGATATAAAAAAGACGGTTGCTGCTATAGCTGCAGGGAACGCGGTCACCACAAGCATCCCTGCTGCTCAAGCATCAAACAACCTCACCAACAGTGTGGCCTCTGCTCTACATGCATGGGACCTCCTACATCAACGTGTTATAACAAATGGACATTTTGATCTTTCATTGTTTGGGACTTTACGGGACAATGACTTGCGGACATTTGTCCAGAGAATTCAGTGTGTTACTTGATGAAACTTAGGGCAAATAATTTGTTTAAACAATTTGATATGCTATACAATTTGGCTCGTCACCAAAAGGCTTGTTGCCTTAAAGCCGCAACATCTCCTCACAATTGGACGGCTGTTAGTCATCATACACAGTCGATCCTAAAGGGCTCCATTGGATGGCTGGTTAGCCAATGACGGGTAAGATCCCCAGAGGGGGACAACCTAAGACAGGCACAGTCGCACGGGACAGTCTCATGTGGCCGACATATCAACCTAAGACAGGAGTCAAGGGCACAGCCTTGATTATCCGATGACGGGTAAGAATGTTGGTTGCACATAGACGTCCTAGAGCATTACCTCTTTTAAAACAAAAAGGGGGAAATGCAGGAGCCCTGTTTGGGGAGATGGCTTAAATTGCGGTGGACTACGGGCTTTGGCTTTGGACATGTTTGGGCATTGGCGCCTTCCGTACTTGGCCCGGGATCTTGCGAGACTTGGCCGGAGATCTCGAGGGACTTGAGCGAGATTGCGGATGAGGTCTGCGCCATTTTGGAGGTTAGAGGAGCGTGGACGGCGTGTCGGGGTGTAGTTAGAGATCCAGGGAGAAAAGTTGTCAGAATAAAGAGCTGTTTGTTTCCAGTTCGTCTCAAAACTTCTTCCCGCGGCTTCTTTGCTCCAAGCGGCCATCGCTTCAGGCGACTACACTTCACTGCTGTGTGAAATGTGGGATGTTGAGCAGTGCTGTAATGGTTAAGACATGAGGGCTCTTGGAGAGGGACAGAATTTGGAGTGGGACATTGGCATGAGATTTGGGGGGCCAAGGTTGAAAGGCTGTGGTTCATAATTAGAGCTCATGACAGGCAATGCAGGGATTTCAAAGGTATGACTGTTAAGATAAGACTGCATCAGCACTGGATCATGAGGGCTTTGATTTTCTCATTGTATTAGTCCATTTGGTAGATGAGCAGGTAATGTGCTGCCGCCTGTGACTACAGGCATGAGCCATGAGCTGAGCAGCTGTTCTCTCCCTCCATGATGATTCTCACTCAGAGTGAGCACAC
>CM046666.1:24128973-24161777 GCA_025594165.1 Tamias sibiricus | reverse complement strand
TTTTCAATTCCTATGCCGTTTTTTTTTTTTTACCAGATTATTTCTGCTGCTTTCCCTTCACAGCTATGTGAGTTCCTTACATGATTTGCATATTAAACATTCTACAGTCATAGATGCTGTGATACTGCTGTCATTGTATGGTCTGACTTTTCACTGAGTTGATTGTTCTCTTTGTAGGCAGGAGGTCCTTAATTAGATGTAGTCCCACTTGGTGATTTGGCTGATGGTTCTTATGCTTTGTGTGTCATGTCCAAAACCTCTTGGGCAAGACAAATGTCAACAAGTGCTTTTTCTACATTGTTTGGAGGAGTTCTAAGATTTTGATTCAGTTCTATATTTAAAACTATTCCACTTTGAATTGAGTTTATATGTAGTGAAAAATAAGGGCACAATTTCATATTTTGCATGTGCATATCCACCTTATCCTAAATGATTTACTGGAGAAATTCATGATGCTGGCTTAGCATCTTAGATAAACTCTGTTGAAAATTTCCCATAAATTAAATATCAAATAAGGAATATCTATCATTGAACAGGAATCCTTAAAAACAAAGGATGCCATTTGATTCAAGGTCCTATGTGGGATTTGGCGACCCTTATTCAGCAAAAGCAAGGAGGCCACGGCAATTACATGGAAAATAATGAGAATCTGTGAGTCAGAGACATCTTTGGCATTGACCCGTTGATCATGGTTTCTGCTGAGACAATTTATGAGAAGTCTTCCCAAGTCTTATCACCAGGTCTTGTGAAGAGAGATCTGAACGGAATCATTAAAACAAGGAATTGTGGCTCCTCCCTCATCATCCTCCCTGAGGAAACTTGCAGGCCCAAGCTCACTGAACGGTGGGACACGTGTATCCTCAGGGGAACCTTGCTGCACTGCCAATGAGTTCTTCCTCCAACTCTTCCTCAGAGGGACCTGTGGTCACTCACCAGGGTAGCTGATGGTGGGACAACTGAACATCAGGCATTCAGAGATTAATGGACATCGCATACAACTGATAATAACTCCTTGAGAGTCAAAGGATGACCACCAGTTACGGGATGGATTTAGCTGTGTCTAATATCACTCAAGGGAGTTTTGTCTCAGGTCCAGTATTTTTGTGTAAAATCTACTATCAATTAGCTATCACTGTTGATTTGTAGATGTGTGTGTATCCTTTGTGGGTGCTGTCTAAATTTTTCCTCATTTTAATTTTGGGAAATCAATCATGATGGGTCTGGAAGTAAACATTGCAGGGTGAATTTTATGTGGGTACTTGTGCATATATTCTAATTTTTTTTACTAAATTTGATTTTTGTGATGTGAGTATGGAACCCAGAGCCCCATTTATGCTAGGCAAGCACTCTCCCCCTAAACTACATCCTTATCAATCTTTAACAAGTGTGGGGAGTATTCAGCCATCATTATTTCAATATTATGTAAACATTCAAAGACAAAACTAACAGAGTTCACCTGACTACTGATTTGACTGAAGAAAAATATTATAAATATAGGAGAGATCAAAGCTACTTGATGGTCAGCCGTGGAAGTGTGTTCTAAAGATCAGAATTTCCACTTTTTATTTCCTATCCCCCACATTGTTTGAATGTGGAAACCTTTATAATCAAGTGTTTCACTTTTTGAATTATTTTCTGATGATTATATGAGATGTATTTAATTTTTCCCAGCTTGACTCTGACTCTTGGAGGGAGCAGAATAACACTTGTTTATGAAAACTAAGCTCAGGGCAAACCTTAACCAATCCTCGGCCAACAGTCACTCCACGTCTTTGTCATCTGGACGCTTCATCTGTCTCACATCCTCTGTCATTGGTTCCTGGTTCAACTCCTCCATGCCATTCCTAGCTGCAGTCTCAGGTGGATCACTCCTTCCTTTGGAGTCCATAACCAATGAGCTCTTCAGGAACTGCTGACTTGGTCTTGTTCTCTGGGCTGCACATCAGGAGGAGGCTGGCACGAGGGAGCTGTGGAACTAAGATAGTTAGAGACTGCGTGTCTTCAAGCCAGGAGGTTAAATGGGCACGATAAACTCCTAAACATATTACAGTGCTACATGACATCACTAATAAGATTCTTAACATCTGGATGAACGTGGCACCATGACACCAAAAAGAAGCATGTTCTCAACACTTACTAGAGAACCAAAATACCAAATATATATGGGGCCATAATAGAGATATAGAAGAACCATCCTTAACAAAGGATGGAAAGTTTTCTACATCAAAATGGTATTTAAAATAAATATGGAAATAAGTAAAATAATGCTTCAAAATGTTTTTAAATGGAGTGATAAAATACCCATTGCCAAACTATATTTTCTACTCAAATATATATTTTGGTTATTAAACAAAAATGCAAAGAATATGTGTACTGAGGACCTCTAAAGTCAAAGACACTGAAACATTTGGAAGCAGTAAGGCTCCAACAACTGCTGTGTTATTATTACAAGCCCCAGATTGTGTTCAACTTGAGTTTTCATTGCTTTGTTAGAAAAATGCATTTAAATGGTTAGAAAATCAGAAAACAAAGAAAAGCTAAAATGCCTTTACTGCACCGCCATTAACCTTTCCAAGATGTGGTTTAGTACAAAGTATATTTCATGCTAGTATAATTTTGCCAAAATCAACCCAAATATTATGCATAATTATAATGTGCTAAGGAAAAATTAAAAACAAGGGTAAAAACTGGCACTGCTGCTAAGGAATGACTACACTGGCACCCTCCTCTGCTTGTCCAACTTCAAAAGTAGACAATGGCTTCTCAGGGAAGGTTTTAAGAGAAGAGAGTCAAAATGAATGCTTCTTAGAAAGGTGTTTCAATGACTCAGAACACTTCCTATTATATATTTCTTTATTTAATCCACATATAAAATCAGCATATTTATGGGACAGAATGTGCTGTCTCTGTACATGTATACATTGAATAACGATCAAATCAGAGCACACATGTATATCTCTTGAAATATTTCTCATTTCTTTATGCAGAAAATATTGAAAATCTTCTCTTCCATCTTTTTGAGCTATACCACACATTACCATTATCTGGACACAGTCTTCCGTCCCATAGCACCCCAGGACTCCTTCCTCCTGTGCATGTTACCTTCACATCATCTGTCCCCTTTCCCCAACGTTCTCTCCCCCTGTCCTCGGGTGTTCACACTCTGGTCTAAACTGCTATGGGATCAATGTTACTATATTCCACCTGGGAGGGAGACCAGGTGGTACTTTTCTAAGCCTGGCTTAGTTCACTTGACAAAGTATCTTGGTTTCACACACATTGTTGCCAGTGCAAGAATTTAATGTTTTATGGCTAATTTCCTTACTTTTCATATGTGACTGAAGGTCTCCATCCGTGCCTTCAGTGGAGGTCACTTGATCTGGCTCCATTGCTTGCTGTTTCTGCTGCAGTGAACACAGGATTGCAGCCGGCTCTTCAGCATGCTGGGTCTACATCATTAGATCTATGCTTAGTGGTGGGATAACTGGACACATGGCAGTCCCGCTGTTAACTTTGTGTGGAGCCCCCTGCTGTTTTCATAACGGCTGTGTTCAGGTACGTTCCCACAGGCGACACCTACGGTGCCCTTTCTCTCCTCCTCTCACCAGCACCGGCTGTCTTTTAGCACTTTGATAACGCCCTCCCTAACTGGAGTGAGGCGTTCTCTCTCATGGTTTTTATTTGTATGACCCTGTGATTAGTGCTCCTCTGAACAATGTGTAGATAGTCTGGTACACATTTTAAAATGAGGCGTTTCATCTGTTGGTTGGTTATATTTTGGGGTGGTTGTTTTGATTTTACAACTAAAATTTTACTTTGTTTTGCTATTAATTTTTGTCTTATTTTTTTCTTTGGTTTTCATTTTGTTTTGTTTTGCAGTATTTTGGAAAGAACACAGAGTTTGCAAATGCTAGGGAATCCATTCATTAATGAGCTACACCCTATCCCTTGCTATAGAATTTTCAAGTGTTAATATATATTATGCATATTAACCTATTGTGAGACATATTCATTGCAAATTTTTATGACCATTCTATAGGTTGTCTCTTTTTTTTTTTTTTTTTTTTTTTTTTTTTTGGTAGCGGGGATTGAACTCAGGGGCACTCGTCCACTGGGTCACATCCCCAGCCCTTTTTTTGTATTTTATTAGAGGCAGGGTCTCACTGAGTTGCTAAGTGCCTCGCCATTGCCAAGGCTGGCTTTGAACTCGCGATCCTCCTGCCTCAGCCTCCCAAAGTGCTGGGATTACAGGCGTGCGCCACCGCGCCCCGGCAAGTCCTTCTTTCTTATTGAGCATGATGACAGTCATGATCATGCTGTCACTGTAAGTGTCATTCATGGTCACACTTCCAGAATTCGCATTCCTTCCCTGTGAGCCCAGAACACATGACTTTCCAGGGGCTGTGAACTTTTTTCTTTCTCGTTCTCTCTGTCAGATATGAGAAGGTGGCTGTCACAGGAGAGCTGTGGAACCACCTCGAGAGCACCCTCCTTGGCTCCATGCAAGCCAGAGGCAGGTGAGGAAGATAAACTCCAAACTATTGGAGTATGACATGATGATGTTACTGAGTTTCCGAAACCTGTGCTGACTGGTAACAGCGGGAAGAGCAGGCGCTCACCACTGTCTACAGGAGAAGTAGGGCACCCACACACGCAGGGCCACCGAGAGACACCAAAGGCCCCCTCACCTGGGGCACCTCTGCATCTCCTCAGTTTGACACTTTGTCAGTGAACATGTGAAGTAAGCACAGTGGCGGCACAGATGGTTCAGAGTGGCTTGGTCGCGTCCCTTAATGTCAGAAATATGCATTCAACACACGTGTGTCTGGGTTCCAATTTGAGACGAGGATAAAGCAATTTTTCCCTCAATTAAAAACCAAAATATTTTGTGTATCATTAAAATTAAGACATGCCAAAAGCACTGAGCAACGGAAAGGCAAGAGAAAGCAATGTGTTTAAAGAAGCCACAGATTATTTCATCTTTTCACTTATTTAAAAGTTTAGAAAATTAGGACATATAGAAAGAGAAAAATATTTCTTGGTACACCTCCATTAGGCTTCCTTCTCCCAAATGAGGCAACTACCCTTTCAGTTTCTTATGTATTTTGCAGCTGTTCATTTATAGACAAAATCCAATTAAGTATTTCATATTCCTTTCTAAAGTACTATTAGTTTTCACTGCTTTTTAATTATAATACAACTTATATCCTAGTACACATCAACCCAGTTTTAACCCACCCTATTTTTTAACAAGTTCAATAAAATTGAACTTGGATGAAAATTTGTAAATACCTTTAAATAACAACAACGGCCGACTTATTGAATATTTGAGCTTTATTGTAAAATAAAACTGCAATCTAAAATATTATTATTCTGTATATCTTATGTAAGCAAGCACATCTGGGTGATCAGGCCCTAGAATTGAACATCTTGGGTCAAGAGAAGAATACATAAGTAATTTTGATATAATTTTCTAAATTGTTCTTCTGCAACTTAGCAGCAGAAGTGATGGTAAGGAAAGACCCATCTTACATGCAGGAGAACATCAGCTGCTTCCTGAAGCATGGCAGGAAGGACAAAGAGGAGGTACCTGGGTCCTTCCAGCTCCCAATGACCTCTGTCCACTAAGGACTGTCACCAACTTTGAGGTGTTGAGAATGCACCTCTGTGTGGCTACCTACACTTAATGGGTCTTGCATCACATACAGCAACACAAAACTAACACGATTACAAGCATACTGAAAGGATCACTGAAATAGATACTTTCTGAAAGTTTTTCTTTCTTCCTGAGCATGACAACTTTCAACCAGATGTCCATCTCTGCGAATCAGCATAAATGGGCTAAGAATTGCATAACCAATGGTCAGAAATTCTTGAGTGCTTACAGAATCCCTCATTAAAGAGAAAAATAAACATAAAGAAATAAAACAAGGGGCTGGGGCTGGGGCTCAGCGGCAGAGCGCTTGCCTCTCACGTGGGCGGCCCGGGTTCGATCCTCAGCACCACGTAAAACATAAATGCATTGCATTGTGTACAACTAAAAAAGTAAAATAAATAAATATTTTTTTAGAAAAAGAAATAAAACAATCTGTCCAATAGAAGAAGAGGAAACAGAGCATCAGAAGGAGAACACTCTTCACGGCCTTCATCTCAGGGGGGGTTCTGTGGAGGAGCTTGGAGGTGTGAAGGTGGAGAAGGTGCTGGTGGTGCCTGTGGAGGAGGAGTACCAGGTAGCCACTGCCCCGCCCATGGCACCCTGGAACACAGCATCTTGAAGG
This sequence comes from Tamias sibiricus, assembly GCA_025594165.1. Lineage (NCBI taxonomy): Eukaryota > Metazoa > Chordata > Mammalia > Rodentia > Sciuridae > Tamias > Tamias sibiricus. The sequence continues at coordinate 24,155,499 of CM046666.1, read as the reverse complement.
ACCATGAGAGCAATAAAACCTTTTCCAATTATCCAGTTGTCTCGTAAAAAAAAAAATAGCAGTAGTAGTCACACTTACTGAATCCTGATGTGTTCAGGCTGTCGGCATTTTATGGAAAATGGCAGGTTCATGCTTCTGGAGGAATCGAGCATCCAGAGGAAGGCTAACAAGGGGAGGACGCGCCGTGCAGACCTGGGCTGCAGCCTCCCCTCCTGGAGGCTCTGGGGCTGATGGTGACGGCCTGGACCACTGAGGAGACTGGTGGTGCTGAGGGACAGGCCCCGGGCCACCCTCTCCAGGTAAACCACAACCTTACAGCCTGCATCACCTAGGAGGATTCTCAAACCAAAACTGGCTCTTGTCCTTGGTGTCCCTTTGGTAAAAAGCATTAAGATATTTGTAAAAGCCCAGTGGATGAGAATGAGGTATATAGGTTTCTTCTCAATACCTCTGAAAAAGTAAATGTAGTTCACAAGAACAAAGATGTTCCCAGCAGTGCCCAGTCCTGTTAAGAACATGAAGGTTGTTCCCTTCACAAGCTTTTCCCTACAAAATGTTAAAGGTTTGCTTTAGATCCCTTTTCCATTTATTTATTTGTTTGTTTGTTTGTGCAGTGCTGGAGATTGAACCCAGGGCCTTACATGCAAAGTAAGCACTCTACCAACTGAGCTGTATCCCCAGTTCCATAGATCCATTTTCCTAAAGGTCTCTGACACCATAAAGTGCATAAACAAGACAGGCATGGTAGTGCTCACCTGTAACGCCAGTGGCTTGGAAGCCTGAGAAAGAAGAATCACAAATTGAAGGCCAGCCTCAGCATCTAAGCAAGGCCCTAAGCAACTTAGCAAGACCCTGTCTCGAAATAAAAAAATAAAAGGGCTGGAGATGTGTTTCAGTAATTGAGTGCCCCTGGATTCAGTATATGGTACAAAAAAAAAAAAAAAAAAAAAAAAAAAGCATAAATAAACATACGCTTCTGCTGCAATTCATACCATGGAGGCTCATGACACCTGGGTTTAGCTATTCCTTCAAACCCCTGCTATGAAAAACAGTGCAATAAATGCCCAGCACATGGTAAAATGTCCTACAAAACTCAAAGACAGCAAAGCAGCATTGAAAACTGAGTCTGGTGTTAAAAAAAAATTCTCAGTTAGTTACAGATAGCAACATTGTTAACAATTAACTAGTAGGTGAAAAAAGATTGCTGTTAATAGATCCCAATATCCTATCAGATTTATCAGAACTTCTGTGGATTTTTCATTTGTTTGTCTAAGTTTTCTCGTATTTTCTAGCTCTCTCTTCCTTTTCCCAACTCATGTTTGGAAGCAGATTCAGAGACATCTAACATATGACTTCTCTTTCCTCCTGACCAAAGTGATGTTATCAGAATATCTGTCTATTCTCTGAGGTTGCCTTGGGTAATGGTTAAATATTTTAAAAGGCAGGCTTTGCATTCAGACAGGTATAAGCCCCATAAGGACCCAACAGCCAGCAGCTCATGCAGACGAGTGCATCCATCAGACATGGTTTTTAAAATGAATCATGAAATTATTTGTTTTTGCTGCATAAAAATAGAATAAAACTAAAGTGAATTATTTCATGATATAGTAACCCCCAGCCTGGCAGACTCATAGTAGGTACTCTTTAAAAAGCAACTATCATGTTTAATCTTAATAGTTTTTAACAGTTTCTCCACCAAACAGGAATGTAAATAGTGAAATTGACTTGCAAGTATGGCATAATATGATGTTATGATAGGGATAATTCAAGTATGAACACAGAAAGAAATCTTACAAATCAATAAGAAACACACCTAAGAATTATTAACATAAGGAAAAAGACAGAAGTGCTCCATCCTGGAAATAGAGAAACGTAACTAAAATAAAATGTCAAATTTTATGAAGGCTAAGCGAGTCATAATTCAGGTGAAACTGCAGTCTAAAGATAATAGATTTTTTTAGACGATTGAAAACATCTATATCCTTCTGATTGGATAAATAAGTAAGAGTGTCACCTTCTACAAATATGCACCCCAAGCTTTCTCATGGAATCAGACCCTGAGCACAGGGACAGAGCTGCCTAAGAATCTCTGGAGGGACATCTGTGGTAAAGGGACCCTATGTCCTTTTGTCTTCAGGAACGTGCCTACAAACAGGGACAGTGAAGGTCCTAAGGCGCAGACCCTCTCTGCAACACCTTGCTCAGCCAGAGAGTCCTCTGTGCTGCTGAGGAAATGTCACATGTGCCTGTGAGGAAACCAGGACCCTCAGGCCCACTCGCCTGGTGGCTGTGCTGCACACAAGCTCTGCGTCGGTCCTTCTGACAAAGGGCAGCTTCCCAGGTCCTATTTGTACCTTCTGGGTTTGTGGAACTCTTGCTTACCATAAAGCTCCACCAGGACTACATTTGTCACAATTGGCACCTGTCAGCAAGAAGCAAACTCCCTACAGAACCTCAGTCCCCGAAGGAAGACTTTCCCTCTCCCTCCACAATTACTGCTTTTGTTTGGCTCAAAAGTGATCCAGGTTTAATTGGGGCTTAATTATTTTAATAAAAGTTTGTGCAGTGAGAAAGTGGACAGCCAGCCAAGTTTCCGTAGCTGAGTTCCCATTGCTTGGCCTTCCATTTCCCTTCCCAAAGGTCCACTGCTGAATCAGAATGGGGCCAGCTTCTCCGACGCAGAGTGTCACTTCCCCTCGTATTCAAGGTCTCCTCCATGCACAGGGGCGTGGTGCCTGATGACCAGCACTGGGGACTCTGCTGCCAGAGAAAGCCCCGACCAGTACCTGGGCAGGACCGAAGTCACTGTCCTGCACCTATGCACAGTCAGCTCACAGAGCTGCCCTGACTGGCTGTTTGCTCCCTCATATGAGAAACAATACGTGAGCCTGGACACTCAGAAGGCTCCTACCCACCCTCCTTTAGAGAATCAGTCCTGGTGTGAAGTCAAGGACACCTCCACGGTCCTCTACAGACAGAATGAGCCTGTGTGTGTGTGTGTGTGTTCTGCTGCTGTCCTGGTCCCTGGCGCAAAGGACACCAGCATGTTGATCTCAGGGCTGAGCAGGGGTGAGAAGAGCATTGCTTCCCCACCAGCGAGAGCGGCGCAGGGCTGGGTGGGAGGCAGGGCCCTGGTCTCTGTCCCCCCCATCTCCTGTGTGACCCTGTTCTCCTGCCCAGGGGTGCACTTGGCACAGAGCAGATCACGAAAACACTTGCGCACTCAGTGAAAGATGAGACCTTCCAGGAGAGCACTATTTCGGCTCATGTGGATAACAAGATGTCTCAGGGATGAAAGCAGGAAAATCATACCTTTACTCAATTCACCTCGTGTCCAGGTTTGAGGTCTGCAAACCATTTTCTAATACAGAGGAAGCAGACTGTTTAACAGAGAGGTTGTTTCAGGGATAATCCATATAAAGGTAAGATGGGACTGGAGCATCTATTATGTCACAAGGTGAGGAAGGCCTCCAAGAGGGGTGGACGTTTCAACTAGGGGCCAGCTTGCAGGACTCTGCTGGCCAAAGTGAGAAAACCTGAGTCAAGGTGAGTAATGACATGAAATGACATCACCCTCCCAAAGAGCCAAGAACACATTTGTGCCCAACTGAAATAAGTGAATCAGGGAGAAGGAAAAGCTCTAACTTGCACAGAATATCCAACTAATAAACAAACATGAAAGGATAAAAAAAGGAGAAATGAAATTAGAAAACCAACCTTTGGCAACCATCACGACAGCAGTTTCTTCAGGAAGAGACCCTCAGTGGATGCTCAGACTAGTGGCTGAGGGCTCAGGTGTCGCAGGACAGCAACACGGCCTCCAAGTGTCTCCCCTGACTTACGCATGCCAAGGAATAAAACAGTCCCGTTGTGCTGGAAACCAAGCAGACACCTGTGGACACCAAGGATAGCAGCGCAGTGCAGAGAGGACCCTGCAGCAGCACGCAGCCCCCAAGGGTGCAGTCAGCGCTCACCACCCTTCTCTGCGCACCTGCACAGGGACTTCCTGAGTCTAAGCTCAAGGAAAAGTAGAAGAGCTCAATTGAAAGGAGACTCTAAAAATGTCCCATGTTTTTCAAAATCATCAATGTAATTAAAGGCAAAGGAAGACTCAGGAATCTTAGAGGATGAAGGAGTCTCAAGAGACATGACATCTGAATGCTGTAGCACAGGATGTGGGATTATCTTTGGACACAAATGATATCATTGGTGCAGTTTGAAAAATCTAAATATGTTCTAACCAGTAATTTCCTGATTTTATTTGAGCATTGCAGTATGTGAGAGGATATTTTGTTTTTAAGAAAGAAACACTGAAGTTGGGAGTGGTGGTGCGCACCTGTAATGCCAGTGTCCTGTCTGTAAATGCTCAGCCGCTGAGTGAGGCCCCGAGCAGCTGACTAATGACCTGTCTGTAAATGAAGGGTGGGAGAGAGCTCAGGGGCAAAGTGCTACTGGGATCCATCCCAGCTTTGCGGGTGCCTACAGTGCAGGCTTCCACAAGAAAGAAAAAGTACAAGAAGGAAGAAAGAGAAAATAAGGAAAGAAAGAGAAGAGAAGGGAAGTGAGGGAATGAAAGGAGGGCGGAAGGAGAAAGAGCTGGGTGGGGTGAGTCCACTGGGGACTAGCTGGGAAGGCCACGGTCCTGGGCAGTGAAGTGGACAGGACGGTGGAGGGTTGGCCACCTGCCCTGAGAGCAGGTGCCCTCCTCTGGAGGCCCCTGAGAGCCAGATGCCCAGCAGAGGTGTGTGGGGCTCATCCCTGCAGAGCAGATGCCACTACACAGTCCCACAGTCCCCGCAGAGGTGCCCCAGTCCTGAGCACTTCCCCAGACCTCGCATCAGCCCACCTCGAGCTCATGGACCTCGGCCCTCGGACAAGACCCCAGTGGACTCTGCTGCCCAGCCTGACCTAACCCTGGCTCTCAGTCTAGCAGTGACAGTTCCAGTCCCCAGCTGGCGGAGTGGAGGGGGACTCCAGAAGGGAGGAGTGATGCCCCAGGCCTGGCCCTCTCTGGGGGGATGGCAGCCCAGGGGAGGAAGCAGGGCAGTGGGCGCAGGTGGTAGAGACCTCCACTCAGCAGGACGCCCTGGGCTGCGGGAGCAGTGCCCTCCCGCCCTCCCCTCCTCCCTCTCTGTGGCTGTCGCGGTGCTCTGCCCTCGCGGGCTCACAGGTGGCTTCTCGCTGCACCAGGACTCCATCCACTTGTCGCTTTCTCTTCCTGGCGGTGGGAGGTGTTTGGTTGGTTGCTTGGTTTGGGGTTTGGACTCTCTCGTCACCCTCCTCCCCTTCCTCGTCCCTCCTGCAGCCACGCCCTTCTTCTCCAGCTGGGCTCGTCTTATTGGTTTATTTTTCTCTCCTTCAGGGTGTCCCCTGCCGCCTGTCCTCTGCTCTCTCTGGGCACGTTTTGAATGTCCCTCACGTCGCCTGTCTGCACTTCTCTTCTCCCGAGGACAGCGCGGCTGCAGTCTCAGAGCTCTTCAGGGTGCGCAGTCCTCGCCGCACTCCTGCTGGGGGCCACGCGTGCTGTGCTGGCCTGTCCACGCCTCCTGGAGGCCTGACGTGGCTCCCGGCCGTGGACCTCGCCGACCCACACCTGCTGCGTGGTGACTGTTGCTGAGAGGCCTCCCGGGCACCGGGTGCTGTCCCGGGCATTGCCACTGCTGTCCCCCTTCTCTGAGAGCACGTGGGGATCACTGGGACACTGTGAGCTCAGGTGGAGGCTCTGCTGTGAGCTCCCCCCGCCCCACCCACGAGGCCTGCACCCACACCTGACCAGCCCTGCACATGGTTCAGCCACCCACAAACAACCCCAGAAGACAAGAGGCGCAGGAGCTGCGGCCGCTGGTAGCGCCTGGTCCCCTTGTGTAGACTCTGGGTTCCTCTTGACTTGGTGTTTCCTGTGTGTGCCAGAGAGGACGGTTAAAAACAAAATCTGTCTCTCATCTGAAAAACCTGTCTAAAAAGGAGGGAAAGAAAACGATTTTCTGGTTGAGAAATATTAAACCAGAATGTAATGCACATCAAAAGGTGCCCAGGAAAGACTGCAGAACAGAAAATATTACTAAAAAATTTAATAGTTTTCTCGATGTCAATGGACCTTTATTTATTCATTTATTTATACGTGGTTCTAAGAATTGAACCCAGTGCCTCACACGTGCTAGGCAAGTGCTCTGCTACTGAGCCACAACTCCAGCCCACAAAAACAATTTTTTAAAACTCACCTTTTATAGCTGAACAGATACAAGCCAGAAAATAAATGTTCTCAAGACAAAATGCAACTCAGCTTCGAGGAGGAGGACTGACTCCTCCATTTGTCACACATAGTTCATCTGGAAGTCACCTGGCCCTGCGGCGGATTCTGGGTCCCCTTGGCCTTCAGCACAAGATGAGCACAGTGCCACTCAATGGCAGAGGGTGGTTTTCCAACGTGGAGCCTGGTGACAGGGAGGTGGGGCTCCTTCACTCCACAGAGCCTGGCAGAGAGGCCCTGCCTTTTAGAAGACTGTGTTTCAAGAAAGGGCTCCAGGGCCTTGAGAACAGCATTCTGAGTTTTTAAACTGTCAAGAGCGTTACTTGGCCTTGAAGAAGATGTCCATACAACTCCAAGGGACAAGGAAAAATCAGAATTACCTCACTTATACAGAAAATGCTCTAAAACAAGGAAGAGTGGACAACCCTGCCCCTTTTTCTTTATTTGCCAAAGCTGACAAATGTCCCTGGAACTTCCTCAGCTTAACTGTGCCTGGCTGGGGGGGATGAAGACAGTTCTCATACCCAGGGGCTGTTCTCCATGGGAGCAGGGCGGGCTTAGCACCTGCCAGGCGTCAGGTGCCCCCTAGGCAATGAGGGTGAAATCATCAGAGGACAGGGCTGGGCTTTAAAGGGAGGGTCCATCTCATCTGGGCCCATTTGCTATTTAATAGCCAAGGGATGAAGCAATCAGTTATGGCACGGACCTGGGACTGCCCACGTGCAAGGGTGAAGAAGGTGTCTCTTGTCCCGCCTGGCACATGCTAGGAACGTGCTCTGCAGGCAGAGGCCCTGCGCTGGCTTCATGATCCTGTCCTGTGTTTGAAGAACATCTTGAAAAAGAGGGCAGATGACTTGTTCTGTGTTTCTGAAGCTGGCCCCACTCCGATTTACACTGGAAACTTAGGGAATTTGAAGGCTGGAGAAATGGGAAATTTCACACAGAAATGCAGCTAGTTGTTCAGTTTCTAACTGGACATTCTTCTATTTAAGTAATTAAACTCTAAATGAGACTCAAAAACCTTCTGAGCCAAACAAATGCAGTAGTTGTGGAGGGAGAGGGAAAGTCGTACTTCAGGGACCGAGGTTCTGCAGGGGTTTGCTTCTCCCTGTCAGGTGACAGCTGTGACAACTGCAGCCAGACCCACAGGGTTCGGATAGGACCTGGGAAGCTGCCCCTTGTCAGAAGGACCAACGCAGAGCTTGTGTGCAGCACAGCCACCAGGTGAGTGGACCTCCCTTCTTTTGTCCGCTGCACTGTACATGGTAAACTTTGTATGTTTTGTTTTATCTTTTCTGAAAATTCAGTCCTGAACAAGGTGGGAGGGGAAAGTGGGAGTGGTGGGCCTTGTAAGTCCTGGGCTCTGTCCAGCGGCCGGCTCTGTCCAGGAGAAGAAGTTGATAGGAACAAGAAAGGGAGAGGGAGGCCTTCATCTGAGACGGTGTGGTTTGGGGATTGTTCTGGTGCCGGGTGAAGTCTGGAGGCTTGTGAGCTTGTGTCTGGTTAAGCCACAGGTGAGGGGCTCTGTTGGGGGCTGCACTGAAGTGAGCGTGAGGACAGGTCTTGAGGGGTTAAGGGGGCCTCAGTCAGTAAGATCTGAAGGGAAAAGTGTTCCAAAGTACCCTGTTAATCCCAGAAATGAGAGCATTTAGTCTTGGTAGTGGGAACAGAAAGGTAAGCAGTGAGTGTTTTCTGATCCACTGTAGTGGCTTTGTGGGATGGAGTTAGTTGGAAGCCCAAGTAAGTGACGTGGGAAGAGAGCTGGACTTTAGAGGGGGCCACGCTATCCTCGTGTGGGCTTTCCTACGGTACAGGGAGGGGCTGCGTTGGAACAGTCCCCGACATTGTAGCTAAGCTTCAAAAGTTGGGACGAGGTCCCCTTACCCCACAGGCTCAGGTGCTTGAGGTGGCCTTACTGTCCCTTCTTGGTCCCTTCTTGTCTGGCCCCCAGGGGGATTATAACCCCAACTGGAGTCTCTGTCAGGACTGACGCTGTGCCGATAGGACGAGGGGGTGGTTGGGGGACTTCCAGCACAGCTGCAGTCCAGTGCAGGATCTGGCCGTGTGGGCTCTACTGCAGTACAGAGAGGGACTGCAGGGAAGACGGCCATGCACACATCGGAGGAGGAATGACGGTGACAGGATAGCTGGCTGAGGTCTTGGGCTAAGGCTTGTCCAGAAAGGTGGGCGCTGTCTCTGAAGCCCTGAAGAAGGACTGTCCACGTCAGCTGAGTGGACACCTGGGTGTCTGGGTCAGTCCAGGTAAAAGCAGAAAGGTCTCGAGAACCTTTGTGTGAGAGGATGAAGAAGGTTAGAACAGAAAGGTGTGTTGTGGAGGTGGGGTTGGAGGACAAGAGAGTGTATGATTTGGAACAATGGGGTGTAGAGTGACTCCTGCTGTGTTGATGATGTGGAAGTCTGGGACCAGACAGATGGCACCTGAGGGTTTTTTGATAGTGAGAAGGGGTGTGTTTTGATGGGAGTCTACACGACACAATAGGACTTTGGCTAAGAGGTGAGAAATGATGGGTCTGAGTCCCCTAAGGATGTTTAGGGGTAGTGGGCATTAGGACTGGGATGGAGAGAGATGGGTATTTGAGTGTGATGTTGATGGGGTCTTGGTGTGCGGCTACAGAGGGGTTGTGTATGTCCCTTCCCTGGGGATTGACCGAGGATGGGAGCAAGGGTATTGATGAGGGGGTGGTTGTAGGTGCTACGAGGAGGAGGACAGGGAGTGGGGGCAAGTCTGGGAGAGAGCCCTGCATGGGAAGATTGAAGGAAACGGATGAGCCAAATTGACTTAGGAGATCTCTGCCTAGCAAAGGAGTGGGGCACTGAGAAATAAGGAGGGAAGACTGGGAGGAAGGGACTTGGGAATGGAGCATGTAAGGACAGGGGTTCTTAGTGGTTCATATGGTTTGTCTTCTACCCCAACAATGGAGGTTGTGGAAGTAGATGTGGGTCCCCAAAATTGGACAAGTACTGAGAATGTAGCCCCAGTGTCCAAAAGGAAAGAGACGGGCCTACCTGCTACCACAGTGGTCACCCCGGGTTCCCGCGTTGTGATGGTGGCCACTAGGTGCTGGGATTCTGGGCAGCGTCAGTCGTCCATAGCTAGTCCCAGAAGGTCTGCCTGCGGCGTGGCGGGGCTGTGTGACCTCCAGCATCACTGGGCAAGAAGGCAATCAACAGCCCAATGGCCCACCTGGTGGCATTCGGGACAGGGAGCAGGAGGTTGGTGAGGGTTAGGGCACGATTTGACCCAATGACCCAACTGACCACACTTGTACCATGCTCCAGGAGATCTTCTGTAGGTTATGGGGGTAGTGATTGTAGTAGCAGGTTGTTGAAATGCTTTGGCTAGCATTTGATATTTAGCCTTACAGGCCTTTTTATCTCTGCCATTGTACACCTTGAAGGCTACCTCAAGCACCTGAGCCTATGGGGTAAAGGGACCTCGTTCCAACTTTTTTTTTTTTAATATTTATTTATTTACTTTTAGTTGTACACAATGTGTTTTTTTCACGTGGTGCTGAGGATCGAACCCGGGCCGCGCACGTGCTAGGCGAGCGCTCTACCGCTGAGCCACAACCCCAGTCCCTCGTTCCAACTTTTTAAGCTTAGCTCCAATGTCGGGGAAGCTTTGGGAGAAAGTGGAGGTCCTGAGTAAGTTTTGACCATCAGGTGACTCAGGAGCAAAACTGGTGTGTTGGAATAGGGCCCGAGTCAGGTGGTTTAGAAAGGAAGAGGGGTTTTCATTTTTATCTTGGATGACTTCTTGGAGTTTATCATAATTGATGGCTTTATGAGCTACCCTTTTTAAACCTGTCAGTGGGCAGGTAGTGAATCGGTCCCTTCTTGTCTGGCCCCCAGGGGAATTATAATCCCAACTGTGGTCTCTATCAGGACTGACTCTGTGCCAATAGGATGAGTGGGGGTAGCGGGGGACTTCATCAGCATAGTTGCAGGCTTGTTCCCAGACTCGTCTGCACTCCTGTGGGAGGAGGGTGTTGCACAGGGCCGTGTGCATATCGGGAAGGTGAGGCTGTGAGCCTGTGTTACGTACTGCAACTCCTTGGTATGTGTGGCGGGGCTGGAGGTAAAGGACCCGAGGCATTTCCTGATTTGGGAGAGATCACCAAGAGAGAAGGGCACATGGATTCTTTTTGTTGTTGTTGTTGTTATTGTTGTAGGTGGACACAATACCTTTATTTTATTTATGTGGTGCTGAGGATCGAAGCCAGGGCCTCACACGTGCAAGACGAATGCTCTCCCGCTGAGCCATCGCCCCCGCCCAGGGCACAAGGATTCTGACTACCCCCTCAGACCCGATAACTTCGTGGAGAGGGCATAAAGGGACAGGCTCTCCAGTGGCTGTGCGAGATCAGGTGACGGGAGGGTGACAGGAGAGAACAATTAGAATAGGAAAGTTTGTACATACAAAATTTGTACATATAAATTTCTTTCTTATCTTGGATAGTGAAGGAGGCAGGGCAGATGGAGGAGTGGGGGCCACTGCAGCTGGCCCAGAGGCGTCTCCCCTCAGTGCTGGCATGATTCCCGTAATCAGGAGTGCAGGAGTGCTGACCCTGAGGGGCCTAAACCCTGGGTTAGAACTTCTAATTATCTCGCTTTTAGTGGAGACCAGAAATAAAGCAATCTTAACTTTCCATTGAGCAAAAATTTATGAAAATCACATTTACAATGTTTATCACATTTATTTTAAATCTGATCTACCCATTTTTAATTTAGGTTACCCATGAAAAGCAAGTTTAGTTAACATTTTAAGTCAGCCTTTTCTGTTGAAGGAAAAGCCTAGATGAAGTGATGGACATTAGAAGCAATAGACATTCTATTTAAAACATTTAATAGAAAATAAGATTTTCCATTGTCTGGAAAGAAAGTGTGAGTTAGTGATTTTGAAGACATCATTACTTTTGTTTGTTTACCCAATTTAAATTGAACTGTAAACTACATGAATCAAAGGTATTTGGATCCATTTTTGAATTTTAGTTTATGAGCACTCTATGTTGGTTTTGATACACACAAATGTAGATAAGACAGTACACAGAACAAACAAGCAAAGGCCTTATAACTTTTAAAATTTATTAGATTAAAGGCCAACTTGTGCAAATTGGCCTCTGAGCAAAGCAGATTGTCAGAGATTGTAATTTAGGCATGCAGGATCAAGATTGTGAGCTCAAAAATATAGAATTTTAAAAATAACAGTCCTAGGAAAAAATGATATGGATGTTACTTATTTCATTAACTCAATATGAGAGAGAATTAGAAAGAGAGAGAGAGAGAGAGAGAGAGAGAGGGGCGATGGAGAGTAAGAGAGTTTTGAAGACATTCTTCTGTGCGCAGCCAAAGGAAAAGTTAAGTTGACACTTTCTTCTTTCTTTGGTCTTAGGCCACTTATCAAGCCTGCTGAGTCTGCTGTTTGTATTTTAATGTTGGCTTCAGCGTGGTCTTGGCTAGGGAGATGCTGCCTAGAGCTGTACAATGCACTATGCCAAGAGGAGAAGGGAGCGAGTTCTGGGTCCCTTGTTTGTCTATAGGCAGGGTCCCTGGAGGACTCCAGAGCTTCACTGGCAGGCGGAAGCTGGGCGGGGAGCAAGAGGAGCCAAGGGAGGCTTAGAGCCGAGAGAGGAGAAAGCCTGCACAGAAGGGATTTCCTTCCATTTTCCTGAGTGCTCGCAAAGGTTATGAAGATCCCATAAAATATTGGGATCTAAGGTGCCATTAGGTGGCCATTTAGATCCATTGTCCGAGTCATAGGGGGGCCATGACTGAGTGGGAAGCTGAAGTAGTCGATGGCCTTTAGATCTGGAGCCAGCTGCGGGGCTAAGTGGGCGAGGAGGCGGGCGAGGGGTGTGTCAGGTGGGTTCTGGATCGGGGCTCCCCACGGCGAGCGGAGTGCTGGAGTGACTGGAGGCCAAGCCAGAGAGAGGGGACAGCAGTGACATGGGTCGTCACCACATGATTCCCTGGCCCCGGGGCTGGGGTCGTGCTGGGACTGAGAGAAGGGGTTGTCACCTGCTACTTCCCTAGTCCTGGGCTCTGCCCACCAAGAGTCTTGCTTGCCTGGCCAGGGCCTCGTGAGCTTGCTGAGGAGCTGAGAATCAAGACCCCAGAGTTACCTCGCCGAGGGGAAGGGGTGGGAGGTCGAGAACCTTGGTGCTGGGCCAAGATCTAAGGTAACTTTTGCCTCTAGAGAGGAGCCTTGTCCCTGCCGTCTCTAGGGGATTGCCTAGTTAACTTTTGTCTCTGGAGAGGAGCCCTTGTCCCTGCCGTCTCCAGAGAGTAGACGTGTGAGGAGACAGGGACGGGAAGGGTGAAGTCACTTACCCAAATGATGCTGGTGTGGGGATGCAGAAGAAGAGTGCTGGGTGAATGGAAGGAGGGGTGTGGGGGTCCTGGGCCCTCAGGCGGATCCCAAGCAGCTCAGATCCCAGGAGGGGAGAGCAAAGCTGATGGGAGACCCTGATCTGAGTCACGGCTCCATGAAAGAAAAGTGGCACAGGAGTGGTCACACACATACGTGGGATAAGAAGCAGGTCTAGCGTCAGGAGCCTGATCTGGCTGCTCTGCACAGAGAGAGGGACAGCAGCAGCAAGGGGGGAGGGCAGCAGCAACTCGCCCTGGAACGTTGCCTGGTATAGGTTAGAATCATGGCCGAGTGCCAGGGGCGGGTTTAGTCTTGACTGACAAAGCAAGCCTCCCTGATCTTGTGGAAGGCAAGGTTGTTTCTTGGGAACACACAGACAGGCAGTTTTCCTATGGGGTGGAGGGGACAAGGAAACCAGCATGTCCCTTTATCTTCTTAAGGAGAGAACGGGGAAACCAGTATGTCCCCATCTCAGGGCCTGTAAGTGGCCTCCTACCTCTCAGTGAGAGAACAGGGAGAGACGGCATGTCTCCAGGCCAGTAGGTTTTACCTCAGGCTAGGTCCTATTTCATGGGAATCAGAATAGGATTCATAAAGTAGGGGTGGGGAGAAGGCAGATGGCTGCAATTATACTAGCACTGGGCAGGCGACACATGCCAAATCCCAATAGCATGGGAGGCCAAGTCAGGAGGATCACAGGTTCAAGGACAGCCTCAGCAACTTAAAAGAGGGGCTAAGCAATTTGGTGAGACCATGTCACAAAATAAAAAATAAAAAGATCTAGGGATGTCACTCAGTGGTTAAGCAACCCTGGGTTCAAGCATTGGCACCAAAATAATAAAAATAAGTTAACAAAATAAAAGACAGTTCTGAGATAATAAGGTACATTGATCAAAGATGAAAATTGTCAAAAGGACATGAATCAGGACAAGTTTTACTAATCAAAATGATAGGTATGTAGTGAACAAAAGAAGAGATACTATATAAAAATTATTGCTAAATATGAGAGTTGAGTTAGACCAACAAGATGTTATAAGGGTATGTTGAAGTTTGCAGAGGAATAAAAGATAAGGGTAAGTGGCTTTTGGAATGGACAGATACGAATATGGTGGAATTAAGTAGAAAACACAGGGAGGTATTTAGGCTGGGGACTTTTAGTTGAGTACAACACTTGCTGGGATTTATACTCTATGAGATATTTCAGGGCTTGAACCAGCGGTTCAGTTTTGTTGATGTTGAAATCAGAAGGAAAAAAAAAAAGTCTGCTTTGCAACTCCAGATATTTGTTTCTTCTTCACCAGATGCCAATTACAGGTATGGAATGTCCTACAAAGAGCACCATGGGGAATGGAATAGAAGTCTTTGGACTAAACTCTGGTCCACTGCACATATCGTGACTGTCCTCCTTACACCACAAATGTGCTTGACGGGAATTACATTTGCAGAATCATATCAGTGCTCCTGCTTCTTTACTCAGGAACAATTTTGAAGATCTGAAGTTTTTCTGCCCATTAATTTACAAATGGTTTTGAACATTACCAGGTTAACACGTTTCTCTTTGTAACTGCAATTGACACTGTGGAAATATTTCTGTTTTGCAAATGACATGTTCATTTTCTTAGTGGGATCTAAGAAGAAATGAGTTTGCCTTATTCTCATCCATTTGGCTTTCACAAATATCCTAATGCTTTTGACCAGGGGAATGCAAAAAAAAAAAAAAAAAAAAAAAAAGCAGCTTTTCCTTTGAGACACTTCCGAGATGATGTAGGCTGTAAAACAGTGGCTTACCTGAAGAAGGTGTCCCAGGGCCTGTCCCTCAGCACCACCAGTCTCCTCACGGTGGTCCAGGCCGTCACCATCAGCCCCAGAGCCTCCAGGTGGGGGAGGCTGCAGCCTGGGTCTGCACGGCACGTCCTCCCTTTCTGCTCTTCTGTTGGATACTCAATTCCTTGATGAGCATGAACTTACCATTTTACATCAAACATATCAGCAGTATGAAAATGTCAGAAACTAGCAAAAGTGACAACTACTGTTATTTTCTGCCTGAAATCTGGATAATCAGATGGATTTTCCTCTTTCTCGTGGTCTTTGGGATGCTGTGTTCCAGGGTGCCATGGGCGGGGCCAATGGCTACCTGGTATTGCTCCTCCACAAGCACCACCAGCACGTTCTCTCCCTTCAGACCATCAAGCTCCTCTACAAAACTCCATCTGAGATGAAGGCTGCTAAAAGTGTTCTCATTCTGTTGCTCTGTTTTCTGTTCTTCAATTGGACAGAAGATTTTATGCTTTATATTCAACTGTCTCCTCAGAAAATAATGCCACAACATAACTGTTCAAGATTTTCTCTCCTTTGGTTATGTAATCCTCAGCCCATTTGGGCTGGCTGATTCTCAGAGATGGACATCTAGTTGATTGTTGCTCAGTAAGATTTGAGAAAATGTCTATTCCTTTCATCTGTCCAGTAAAAAAAAAAAAATTGGAAGAAACTTTCAGTTTTACTAAGCCTTGTATTTAAAAACATCAAGCAAGAGTAAACAAATAAGTGTACATTCTCAGAGAGTAAGCCTGCTGACCTGTGGCCCTTAACTGAGGCAGAGATCACAGGAAGTGGAGGGGCCCAGCTGACTTCCCATTCTCTATCCTGACACTTCAAGAAGGGGTGGAGGTTGTGTGTGTACCGGACTCTTCCACCTCCGGGCTTCCAGGAGTTAGGGCAATAAAAAAATTGGCAAGAATCTGTCCAAATTATGAAAGTATTCACCTTGTAACTCAGGAATTCCACCTCTAGGACCTAATCCTTGAATATACATGCTCATTTAAGAAATAAAGTATGAAAAAAATCACAAATTACTTTTAGCACAACCTAAATATCAAGGAAAAGTTTCTATCTTATTAACTATTTGAAAATATTCATAAACATTTATCCACTCGAGAAAATGTTACAGTATTTGTGAAAAAATGGGTAAATTCAAAATGTTTTGACAAATAATAGTCAAGGGATGTTTAAATCAATGAAAGGAAAGTAATGTGAAATAAAATAATTTAAAATGGAATATAATAATAAAATCAGTATAGTTCATCTCCATCATCATTCAGCAAGAATAAGAAAAAACTATAAGAGTTATCACTCATTTTGAGAGAAACCAGGTAAATGAAGGCAAAGTATGTATAATTAAATCTTTCTATATTTTGATTTTTAAACATGTGACTGTATCTTTTTCAAAATATACAAATCAAGTTTAAAAATAATTTGACTTGTTTCTACATATCATTTCTTAATGCCCTGTCACTGACCACATGCTATCATAGATCCCATTATTAGAGCTGCAATATAATCTGGTTCTGCATTAATTTAAATTAATTAGTTTTTCTTAGTTTTTCATTTTTTCCTAGCTTGGAATCAAAATTGCATATTTGGGTAAAATGTATGGTTCTGGCAACAAGATATCTGTCTCAGGTCTGGAGGTTAACTGAAGAATCATGATTATCTGGTCTGGTGATTCAAGTCACATCTCTATGAACACTGCAAACCCTTGGGCCTCGTATAGATCAAGTAAGACTCTGGCAGAGTTCTTCATGCTTCAGCTCTGCAAACAGCATGATCAACTGGTCAGGTCTCCAGGATCCTGTGGATGAGATGGTTCTAGTCACTGCTCATGACTGTGAACACACCCACCTGTCCTTTGAATTTGTCAGAGCCATGGTGCGTCCTCTGGACCTCTTGGTGTGGCTGAGCAGGTTTATCCCATGAAGCATCTCCAGCATTCTAATCCCCCTGAGCCTTTGGATACCTCCCTTTATACCAAGGAGATTCTGATACTTCAACTTCATTGACAAAAAGGCCATAAAGACTTCATCTCCCAGTCTACAACCAACCCAGAAAATTTTCAGAGCCATTTTGAGCACTCAAACAAGAATATTGAATTCACTATCTCTTCTCACTGTGTCCACATCCACCCATTTGGCCTTATCCGACTTCACATTCTTTTATCTTGATCCTAGATTCTTCAGATCCATTTACACACACACCCCTCTCCATCCTGAGTCACAAACAAGCTGGTAACTGTTTCTGAAACACAGAATGTTTTCTAGAGCGTAGATGGCTTTACTGGAAAACCTGTCTTGCTGTAACATCTATCCTGGGAATTTGTTTTTTATTCCATAGAGCATCCTGAGCTGTGCTAGCACGATGGCCAGATTGACTCAGCTATTTTGTAAGCCCTAGTGGAATCCTGACTCCTTCATGTTTTGATGTATCCAAACCAAATTATCACACAGACTCTACTCACAACTGTACATCTACTCATGAGTTCACGAAAAACAATAAGGACAATACAGCATGCTCAGTGAGTCCATGAAATGGGTGACATACAGATGACAAGAATTCTACTGCACACACACTCTGGTTCCTAGGGGTAGGGTAAAGTGAAGTGGGGAGTGAAAACCGTGTAGACAACAAAAGACTTTGAAGCATTTTATAAGGAACACCTGCCGGACATTACTGAAGTCTTATTTATTGCTTTTAACTCACTTCATTTTCTTCATCAAGAAAATAGAATTTGAGGGCTGGGATTGTGGCTCAGTGGTAAAGTGCTCACCTAGCCTGTGCGCGGCCCGGGTTCGATCCTCAGCACCACGTACAGATAAAAACGCATTGTGTACAACTAAAGCAAATAAATAAATATTAAAAAAAAAAAAAAAGAAAATAGAATTTGAGAATTATTGACAATTGTTATGTTGTCATTTGGAAGAGGCCCCTCATTTCTTCATAGACCTCCTTCCTGCCTGCTGATAGGCACTCCAGAGATTCTCATGGACAAGCATGTGCAGGAGGAGCAAGGGCAGGGGCTTAGAGAAGTGCACAGCCCAGGAGCACCAGGTCTAGCTCAGAAAGAAGTCAGGAATCTGCTCGGCTCTTTCAGGATGAAGGCTGTGAGCTCACCTGCCCAGCAGGGCACTGTTTCTCTGGGCTCTTTGGTTCCAAATGAAGAAATCTTTTCCACACCGAGGTGTAAATAAATCAAAATGAGACAGAAGCAAGGTGCAGAGGCAGAATGAAAAAATGGCAAAATTGCTGCTCTTCCAAGCTGCTGGCTTTATTTATACTAAATTGGTTATGTTAGGTCACCATGTAAGATGTTCTCCTTATGATTAGATATGTGCTCAGGTCAAGCATGCACTGGTTATCTCAAGTGTGCATGGGAAAAACTACAGAATATTCCAGCCATGGAAAACAGGGCCCTGTTATTCCCTGGGAGTTTGCTCAGCAGAGAAACGCTGTCCTGTATATTCCCACAGTCAGAATGATTACACCAAGGCATTAACCTTGCATTCAAAGTCCCAGCACAGTCTGGTGTTGGGGCCTCAGGCAGACCTGAACACAAGGTGCTATTTCTCGAGGGTGGCATGTTTTCATGGAGGTGGGAACCACAGGCACCACAGGGTTTGAGGGCAGTTGGAATTACACTCTAGCCTGCACATTCAGAGGAACCAGTTGGGATCTTTTATTAAACATTGGGGGTGCAAAGCAAGCCGCTGGATGTCAACAAGAATCGCATCACTCCAATGCCAGTAGAGAGCAGGAGAGACAGGATGCCTAGCATCTCCATCTCCATCATTATTTGGATACACTCAATTAACCCTGCCAAACTCAAGTTGTGTACTGATTTAAATCTACTCTACCTTGCACCAAGAATTACAATTTTTTCTCACATACTCAAGAAAATCATTATTTCTACTTATACGTGCAAATGAATTCCATTTGGGTAATAAACAGGCACTCTACAAGTAGTTGTTTTATAATTGAAAGACTAAACTGAATGAGGGAAATGTCAAATTCGGTGAGTTTGAATGTATTAGTTCAACACATCTTACAATGATTCAAAATGTGGCTTAGATGTATCACTTAATGCTTGTGAAGACTTTGAATTTAACTAGTAATTTTGGTAACTTTTTTTTTTTTTTTTTTTTTTTAAAGAGAAGCTGAAAAACTAACCAAGTATTAGCTTCTTGATGCCGCTGAAAAAAACGTTCAGAAGCTTCGCTCTTACCAGCGGGATTTTATTCCCTCTCAGAAACTTGTTTCCAAAGACAATCCTTGTTAGAGCCAACTTTCAAAAAAGATAGAAGTGAGACAAACTTTCAGAACCTTGAATTTTCTAACAATTTAACTAAGTGAAATGAGTCTGGCTGCCTCTAGTGTAGCAGAGCAGAACAGGAGAGACTGGTTGACAGCATGGTGACCTGGCTACCAAAAGCCCAGGCACAGGACCAGCCTCCAGCCGGCCGCTGGAGACGGGGTTCCCGGAGCAGCGACTGCTACGCCGGCATCTGAACGACGAAGACGACTTGGGCGCTCTTCTCACAGGGCCGCGGACCCCTGGTCTCAGCCGGCTTGTTGGTCCAGCAGTTCCATTCCCACCTCAGGCTCCAGCGGTCCCAGGTTCAAATCCCAGCCGCACGTTTGCTCTTCTAAGGAATCCTAAAAAGCACCTTCTCGCGTCCGGGGCAAGTAAGAAGTGCGTTGGCAGCGAGCAGCGCTCCTCCAGACGGTCCGCCACCGCTGGCACCCGACACCCGGCCCGCGGGGCGAGCAGCGCACGCAGGAGGTGGGCTTGGAGCGCGTGCGCGGGGCGCTGTGTGGTGTGCGCGCGCGTACGCGCCTCCGCGAGCGCACGCTCTGTGACGTGCGCGTGCTCTCCGTGCCGCCTACTCGCCTCCGCGAGCGCACGCTCTGTGACGTGCGGGTGCGCTTCGTGCCTCGTGCGCGCTCCCGTGAGCGCCCGCTCTGTGACGTGCGGGTGCGCTTCGTGCCTCGTGCGCGCTCCCGTGAGCGCGCGCTGTGGGGCGGTGCCGCCCTACCTTTGCGCGCGCTGCTCCGGGAGCCTCAGTTCCGCCCCTCGGCGCCGCCGCCATCTCAGCGCCGGGTTCCCCGCCGGCATCGGTTCCTGGCGGCCCGCGCGGTGCTCCCGGGCGTGGCCGGGGCTCCAGCCTGCGCCCTTCCTCCGCGGCGCCCGGTGGCGTGGCCAACGGGAGCGCTGGCGCGCCGTGGGCGCTGCTGCAGGCAGGATGCCCAAGAAGGCGCCTTGCTTCCACGGACTCAAGGGCAAGTCGCTGGACGTCAGTCCCTGATCGATCGCGGTTCCAAGGACGCACTGGACTGGGAGTGCGGCGCCCGGGGACCTCCGGAGGAAGGCCGCGGTGTCGCCGTGTCACTGCCACCTCCGCGCTGGAGCCCGGCGCTGTGTGCGCTCGCCCCAAGCCGCACCGAGCCTTGGGGACTGGCAGGGACCCCGCGCCCTCGCCGGGCCCTGCGGTTTGAGGGAAGCTTCTGCTCCGAGCAGAAACGCCTTCGCTTCAGAATAGGGGAGGGGGCGCTGGCGAATGGGCACTGGGACGCGAGGGCACAGACACGGGCGGAAGGCGGCGAGCCAGCGTGGGCTCCTGCGGGCTGCGGTGCGGCGTTTCCTCCGCACGACCTGGTGCTGGCCCTCGTGGCCAGGCCCGGCTGCCTGGCCCCAGGCTCAGCCTGCGGCGAGTGGGTGTGTCCCCGTTTCCTGGTTCTGCCCAGTCCCCAGGGCCCCTGAGTGTGAAGAGGCAGGTCCTTCCAGCAGGGGGGAGGTGGAATACTTTGTACGACATACACATTTTACCTTAATCCTATAATTTGGAATAGATGGCATCACTCATTAAGTTTGAAATTCCAAAGGAACTTTTTCCAACTTCTGCCCTTTAAGGGCTTTCTCAGTATGCTGAAAGTGAGGTTTATGTTTTCTAGGCCGGAGAGTGAGTGAGCCTAATTCAAGGAATTTTACTATCCCAAAGTTTTTTTTGTTTTGTTGTTTGTGGAGAATGGGGTTGTTGTTGTGGGTTGTTTTTGTGTTGCTTTGTTTTTGTTTTGCACCAGGGATTGAACCCAGGGGCACTTAACCACTGAGCCACATCCCCAGAACCTTTAATTTTTTATTTTGTGACAGGGTCTCCCTGAGTTGTTTAGGGCCTCACTAAATTGCTGAGGCTGGCTTTAAACTTGCAGTCTTTCTACCTCAGCCTCCTAAACCGTTGGGATTACAGGCATACACCACTGTGCCCTGCACCAGTTCAATATTTTGATATGAGTGTCTGATAGATCATTCTAAAATGAAGCCCTGAGTCAGTAAACTAGATCCATAGTATCAGTTTCAATTTATTTTTAGGGCCAAATTTTTCATTATGTACCAGCAATCAAAGATCACTATACATCTAAAGTAAATGTGAGTGACAGATAAAAGTGAATGAGAAAAATATTAGAGGGAAAAAATTCTCAGGAAAGTTATGAGATGATTGCTATACAAAAAGGTAATTTAGCAAAGAAGTTACTTGAAATTGTAAGAGTAGAAATGAACAACATGATAGAATAACTGAAAAAAAAATGTGCCGGATGTCTTCCAGAACGTGAAGTAACAGTTTCAGGGGAGACTTAAGCCACTGCACTCCTTGGCGTTTTCCAGAATGAGCTGAAAACATGTTCACTCAAAAGCTTGTGCACAAATGTTTGCAGCACCTTTATTCACAATTACTGAAGCTCGGAAGCAACCAAGATGAACCTCAACAGATGACTGAATAAACAAACTGGGACCTTGGAATATCATTCACCAACAAAGCACAATAAGATATGGAGGGAACTTCAAAGCATGCTGCTAAGCAGAAGAAGCCAATCCAAAAGGCTACACACAGTACATGTATCATTAAACATTTGTGAGAACCCATAGAAGGTACAGCAGAGAGTGAATGTAAACTAAGAATTTTAGCTAATATTAATGTGCCAATATTGTTTTGTCATCTGTAACATGTACTGCAATAAAAAGAGAAGTAAATAATAGAGGAATTCCTTCTCAATCCTGAAACAAATTTCAAAGTCCTGAAAAAAAGTATTCCTCAGCACACAAGTATTTAAAGTCACATTTCCAAGAAACTCTCAGGAAACTACAATGTGCTCCACCAAAATGAGAAAGCACATCAAAAAACGCTTGGGAAGCCAGTGTCCCCAGCAGTGGCAGTGGCAGGCCAGGGAAGCCATCAGCAGATGGTAGGAAGCCATCCCAATGAGCGAGTGCGACTTAGGGAGTATAGACGTCTCAGTTTCAGAAAAATGTTTTATGCTTCTCTGTGGGTGGTGATTTGAAAAAAAAAAAAAACTATGTTCAGAACAATACAGGTGAATGATATTTCCCCATAATTATGTAAGTGGTGAATTACAATTCTGCCAAATTATGACACAACTAGGAAGAAAAACTGATAGGAAGAGTGCCTTATATGGAGGTGTTTAAGGCAAGAGAGAGAGAGGGTTTTTTTTTCTTTTTTTACATTATGGGAAATATTAAGCTTAAAAACATAAGTATCAACAAAAGTGTATGTATTATGACAATTATAAATCTATATGCCCCAAATAATGGAGCACCTACATTCATCAAACAAACTCTTCTCAAGTTCAAGAGTCAAATAGACCACAACACAATTATTCTAGGGGACTTCAACACACCTCTTTTACCACTGAACAGATCATCCAAACAAGAGCTAAATAGAGAAACTTTAGACCTCATTAATACAATTAATAACTTAAAGACTTAATGGACATATATAGGATATTTCATCCCTCAGTGAATGAATACACTTTCTTGGCAGTACATGGCTCCTTCTCTAAAATAGGCCATATATTATGCCACAAAGCAGCTCTCAGCAAATATAAAAGAGTAGGGATACTACCCTGCAGTCTATCAGACCATAATGGAATGAAATTAGAAATCAATGATAAAACAAAAAATAAGAAAAAGCTACTCCAACACCTGGAAACTAAACAACATGCTATTGAATGAACAAGGGGTTGCAGAAGATATCAAGGAGGAGATTTAGAAATTCCTAGAGGTGAATGAGAACACAGATACATTGTATAGAAATCTCTGGGACACTATGAATGCAGTATTAAGAGGAAAATTCATTGTATTGAGTTCATTCATTAGAAGAAGAAAAAAAAACAACAAATAAATGACTTAACATCACACCTCAAGTCCTAGAAAAAGAACAGATCAACACTAAGAGCAGTAGAAGACAGGAAATAATTAAGATTAGAGTTGAAATTAATGAAATTGAGACTAAAGAAACAATTGAAAGAATTGACAAAACTAAAAGTTGGTTCTTTGAAAAAATAAATAAAATTGACAGGCCCTTAGCAATGCTAACAAAAAGAAGGAGAGAAAAAACTCAAATTACTAACATCTGTGATGAAAAAGGAAATTTCACAACAAACACCTCAGAAATACAGAAGATAATTAGAAATTATTTTGAAAACTTGTACTCTAATATAATAGAAAATATCGAAGGCATTGACAAATTTCTAGAGTCATATGAATTGCCCAAACTGGATTGGGAGGCTATACACAATTTAAACAGATCAATTTCAAGTGAGGAGATAGAAGACACCATCAAAAAGCTACCAACCTAAAAAAGCCCAGGACCGGGATGGATACACAGCCGAGTTCTACAAGACCTTCAAAAAAGAACTAATACCAATACTCTTCAATTTATTTCAGGAGATAGAAAAAGAGGGAGCTCTTCCAGATTCAATTCTATGAGGCCAATATTACATTGATTCCAAATCCAGGCAAAGACACAGTCAAAAAAGAAAGCTTCAGGCCAATCTTTAATGAGCATAGATGTAAAAAGCCTCAACAAAATTCTGGCAAATCAAATACAAAAACATATCAAAAAGATAGTGCACCACAATTAAGTAAGGTTTATCCCAGGAATGCAAGGTTGGTTCAACATACGGAAATCAATAAATGTAATACATCACATCAATAGACTTAAAGATAAAAACTATATGATTATCTCAATAGATGCAGAAAAAGCATTTGACAAAATACAGCACCTCTTTATGTTCAAAACACTAGAAAAACTAGGGATAACAGGAACATATCTCAACATTATAAAAGCTATCTATGCGAAAACCCAGACTAGCATCATCTTAAATGGAGAAAAATTGAAAGCATTCCCTTTAAAAACTGGAACAAGACAGGGATGCCCCCTTTCACCACTGTTATTTAACATAGTTCTTAAAACTCTGGCCAGAGCAATTAGACAGACAAAATAAATTAAAGGGATCCAGATAGGAAAAGAAAAACTCAAATTAGCACTACTTGCTGATGATATGATTATATACTTGGAAGACCCACAAAACTCTACCAGAAAACTTTTACAACTAGCAAATTAATTTGGCAAAGTAGCAGGATACAAAATTAATACCCATAAGTCAAAGGCATTTATGTACATCAGTGACAAATCCTTGGAAAGGGAGATAATGAAAACTACCCCATTTACAATAGCATCAAAAAAAAAAAAAAAAAAGAAGAAGAAGAAGAAGAAGAAATACTTGGGAATCAACTTAATGAAAGAGGTGAAAGACCTTTATAATGAAAACTACAGAACACTAAAGAAAGAAATTTTAGAAGATGGAAAGACCTAACTTGTTCTTGGATAGGCAGAATTAATATTGTCAAAATGACCATACTACCAAAAGCACTATACAGATTTCATGCAATTCCAATCAAAATCCCAAAGACATTCCTCAAATAAATAGAAAAAGCAGTCATGAAATTCATCTGGAAAAATAAGAGACCCAGAATAGCTAAAGCAATCCTTAGCAAGAAGAGTGAAGCAGGTGGCATCACTATACCAGACCCTTAAATTATACTAGAAAGCAATAGTAACAAAAACAGCATGGTATTGGCACCAAAATAGACTGGTAGGCCAATGGTACAGAATTGAGGACACAGAGACTAATACACATAATTTCAGTTATATTAGACAAGGGCACCAAAAATGTACATTGGAAAAAAGATAACCTCTTCAACAAATGGTGCTGGTAAAACTGGAAATCCATATGCAACAAAATGAAATTAAACCCCTATCTCTCACCATGCATGAAACTCAAAGTGGATCAAGGACCTAGGAATTAGACCAGAGACACTACACCTAACAGAAGAAAAAGTAAGCTCTAATCTCCAACATGTTGGACGAGGCCCCAAGTTCCTTAATAAGACTCCTGCAGTGCAAGAATTAATATTAAGAATCAATAAATGGGATAGATTCAAACTAAAAAGCTTCTTCTCAGCAAAAGAAATAATCAGTGAGGTGAATAGAGAACCTACTAATTGGGAACAAATTTTTACCACATGCACATCAGATCGAGCACTATCTCTAGAATATATATAAAAAACTCAAAAATCTTAACACCAAAAGAACAAATAACTCAATCAATAAATGGGCCAAGGAACTAAAAAGACGCTTCTCAGAAGAAGATATACAATCAACAAATACATGAAAAAATGTTCAACATCTCTGGCAATCATCAGAGAAATGCAAATCAAAATCATTCTAAGATTTCATCTCACACCAGTCAGAATGGCAGCTATTAAGGACACAAACAACAATAAATGTTGAAGAGGATGTGGGGAAATAGGCACACTCATACGTTGCTGGTGGGACTGCAAAATGGTGCAGCCATTATGGAAAGCAGTATGGAGATTCCTTGGAAAACTGGAAATGGAACCACCTTATGACCCAGCCATCCCACTCCTGGGTCTATTCCCAAAGGACTTAAAAACATTATACTACAGGGACACAGCCACATCAATGTCTATGGGAGCACAATCCACAATAGCTAGGTTGTAGAACCAACCTAGATGCCCCTCAGAGGATGAGTGGATAAAGAAAATGTGGTATATATACACAAAATGGAATATTACTCAGCAATAAAAGAAAATAAAATAATGGCATTCACAGGTAAATGGATGAAGTTGGAGAATACAATGCTAAGTGAAGATAGCCAATCTCAAAAATCCAAATACCAAATATTTTCTCTGATATAAGGAGGCTGATTCACATTGTGGTTGGGCCGGGGAGCATAGGAGGATTAGAGGAACACTAGAAAGGTCAACGGGGAGGGAGGGGAAGGGAGGTAGAATGATGGATATCATTACCCTAAATGCATGTTTGAAGACATGAATGGTGTGAATATACTTTCTATACAGTGATATGTAAAAAGGTGCTCTATATGTGTATTATGAATTGTAATGCATGCTACTGTTATATATACAACTTCAAATAAATTTTAAAAAGTGTATGTATTAGCTAAAATATGATTTTGCCTTTGTAGCAGAGACCAGAAAGAACTATAGCTTCAAAGATGCAGACAGCCTGAGGTGTGAGTACCACAGTGACCTCTGGCTGCAAGGTGGGGTCCCTGTCTTCCCTCCCAGGTCCTGGCTCCCGCCTTCCTACAGTGTGGCTGGGTCCAGCCTCCTTTGCTGCCAACTCCTTCATTCCTGTGACCTTGCCTTCTCCCACAAGCAGATCCAGTAGGAAGAGGGAAGGGTATTTAGTTCCTGGTATACACTTCCTTATGCCTTTATTTAGACATTGGTCAGAAGCCACTCTTACTGTCAAGGAAAGTTGTACCTTGTCATCTTCATGGGTGACTAAGGCCTCAAATATTTATTTCTTGGAAGAAGAAAATAATGTGAGGGACTACGAGGTGTCCCTGCAGTGTCTGGAGAGGTGCTCCTGAAAACAAAGCAGCACAAAGAGAAGCCAGGTGGCTGGGAATCCTTGCCTCTGCCAAGGGGGACAGACAAGAGGAAGGCACCGGAGTGCCTGCACATGTGTTTGAAGTAATTGAGTCTTTAAGAAGCCTAATTAACTTTGATCAAAAATAAATTTAAGGGGCTGGGGCTGTAGCTCAGTGGCAGAGCACTTGCCTTGCATGTGTGAGGCACTGGGTTTGATCCTTAGCACCACAATAAAAATAAATAAAATAAAAACATTCTGTCCATCTGCAACTACAAAAT
>CM046666.1:24108793-24128873 GCA_025594165.1 Tamias sibiricus | reverse complement strand
TTTTTTTTTTTTTTTGTATTTTATTAGAGACAGGGTCTCACTGAGTTGCTAAATGCCTCACCATTGCTGAGGCTGGCTTTGAACTCGTGATCCTCCTGCCTCAGCCTCCCAAGTGCTAGGATTACAGGCGTGCGCCACCACGCCTGGCTTATACCACATTTCTTTATCCATTCATCTATGGAAGGGCATCTAGGTTGGTTCCACAGTTTAGCTATTGTGAATTGTGCTGCTATAAACATTGATGTGGCTGTGTCCCTGTAATATGCAGTTTTTAAGATCTTTGGGTATAAACCAGGGGGTGGGATAGCTGGGTCAAATGGTGGTTCCATTCCAAGTTTTCCAAGGAATCTCCATACTGCTTTCCATATTGGCTGCACCAATTTGCAGTCCCACCAGCAATGTATGAGTGTGCCTTTTTCCCCACATCCTCGCCAACACTTATTTTTGTTTGTATCCTTAATAACTGCCATTCTGACTGGAGTGAGATGAAATCTTAGAGTAGTTTTGATTTGCATTTCTCTAATTGCTAGAGATGTTGAAAATTTTTTCAAATATTTGTTGATTGATTGTATATCATCTTCTGAGAGTGTCTGTTCAAGTCCTTGGCCCATTTATTAATTGTTTTTTTTTTTTTTTTTTTGTGTTATATTCTTTAGCTTCTTAAGGTGATGTCTTTTATCATGAATTGAGACTTTTTTTCTTTTCTGGTATAAGCATGTCCAGCTATAAATTTTCTTTTATCACTGCTTTAGCTGCATTCCAAAAATTTTTATATGTTGTGTTTTTATTGTCATTCAGTTCCAAATATCCTTCCTTGTCTGTTGCTTTGACACTGTTCCTTTGACTAGTGAATCACATAACAGCGTGGTGTTTAATTCCTGATGCTTGGGGACTCTCCCCTGGGTGGGAGAGTCACAGCCTGGGACAGGAGTCCTTATATTTCCTCTTTGCTAGCAAAGCAATAAAACTTCTTTATTCCTTTTTATCAAAACCATGTCCTCATTATTGGATTGGCATTGGGGAAAAGGACTGAGCTTTCAGTAACAAACCTGCACTCCAGAGGGACCAGCTTTCTTGGGCAGGCGTGGCCCACCAGGCAACCCCACTTGCATGCTGAGGATGTAGGTGAACCTGTTGAGAGCCAACTGCTGGAGAGTTAAGAGACGGTGAATGTGCCTCAGGTTGAGCCAGAGGGGCTATTCCTATGAGAAAAGGCAGTGACCAAGGGTCTGTCCCAGCAGCTATGGAAGCCTCCTTTGCTTGGGGGAACTCCCGCCCTCTCTCTCTCTCTCTCTCTTTTTTTTTTTTTTTAAATATTTATTTGCTTTAGTTGTACACAGTGCAATGCATTTATGTTTCCGTGGTGCTGAGGATCGAACCCGGGCCATGCACGTGCTAGGCGAGCGCTCTACCGCTGAGCCACAACCCCAGCCCCTGGCCCTCTCTCCTTAAATGGTACAGATTTACTCCATCTTGGTCTACTTTGAGACAAAGGAAACTGTACCAGTAAATTTGTGGCACTATGGCTATCTGGTAAGTCCCCTAATGTGCCATCAAGACCCTCAGTTCTACACATCTCATTCCCTTTGTGGTTTCTGGTCTCTTCTTGGGGACATCTCTGGCAGTGTGGGTGTGGGAGTCATGGTTAAGCAGGAGCAGGGAACGCAGGAGATCCCCCATCTGGTCTATCTGTTTTAAAGTTTCCCATATGTTGGTCATGGTTTGGGGATCCTCTCTGGTTGTCTTTCTCTGTGTTTTTGGTTTGTATCTGTTACTAGCCCTTTAAGACATGGGCCATGCTACATGAATTTTACAGGTACTCTCTTGGGAAAGATCTTGGTTGAATGGGCCACTTATAGATATAAGCCTGTTTAAGAGAAAGAGCTTTTACTGTAGCAATCTAACCTTTGAATGGGTTTCTGAATCATTCTGAATTATTGCACAATCTTGCAGTAGGAGTTAGTCTGTCAGAGGTAAAGCGTATGGAAAAGCTTCTGTGTGCAGGCATTTATGCAGTTGCATGATCAGGAGTCTGACTAGTCAAGGACTAAGTTGAAGGTGCCAAAAGGCACTGCCTCTGCTGTGCAAGGAGAGCAGGACACCAGAAGAAGCAGCTAAAGAAGATGCAAATCCTCCCAACCCAGTGACACAGCTCCCTGGCTGCTCAGGGAAGAGGCTGCGGGGCGGGGGAGTGTGGCCCAGGTGCGTGGAGCGTGGGTGGCAAGCACAGCTGTGTCCATGGAGCCCACCATGTGGCCGGTGCAGTCCTGAGGTGCTGCGAGCCAAGGTGCACCCACCTGTCACCCTTTGGTGACCAGGCCTGGGCACAGTGCAGAAGCCTAATGCAGAAGTCCACTCCCCACAGTGCCCAGACTACCTGATGACCTCAACCTCCCAGCTCCTGATCTGTGGTAAGAAAATGGAAGTGGGCCAGACCTGAATGGAAGTTGGGACTCCAAAGTTGACCAATGGTGTTAGCGCAATTCCAAACCCTATGTAGCATAACTTTGGACTAAAACTGTTAGTGTGTTTTCAAACACTTGTTAGCACAAGTTTGAACCAATAGTATTGGTTATTCTTCCAAATCCGAATTAAGTTTGGCTCCATAGCAGTGACCCCAGTGCTAGACAAGCACACTCAGTTGGAAAAACCTCGTCTTGTACAGCCAAGGTTTGTTCCTGTTGTTGCTCTTCAAGAAATTGCACACTTGTACGCACTTGCCTGGTCTGTGGATTTCATTGTTTGAATCCATGAGACAAGAATTCTGAAAGAAGAAGTTGATAGTGAGCTATTGGGGTCTGCTGCAATATTGCAGGGCATGGCTCGCCATCAAAAACTGCAGTGTTGGGGGCTGGGGTTGTGGCTCAGCGGTAAAGCACTCGCCCTAGCACGTGCGCGGCCCGGGTTCGATCCTCAGCACCACGTAAAAATAAAGGCATTGTGTACAACTAAAGCAAATAAAAAATATTAAAAAAAAAAA
Organism: Tamias sibiricus; assembly: GCA_025594165.1. Lineage (NCBI taxonomy): Eukaryota > Metazoa > Chordata > Mammalia > Rodentia > Sciuridae > Tamias > Tamias sibiricus. The sequence continues at coordinate 24,125,893 of CM046666.1, read as the reverse complement.
CTGCAGTGCTTCTTGGCTGCAGAGGCCTGCAGCCTGCGCAGACCCCACAACCAGGAGAGGCAGAAAATCGTGCTTCATCTCAAAACTCGAGCTTCATCTGTGCCGGCAGCTCCAGCGCTGCTTCTCATTCTAGCTCAGAGCAACCCCAGACCCTCTCCCAGTGGGTAGAAAAATGGGCAAAGAAGACTTGACTTCTATCATGACCTCCATCTGGCCTTCAGCCCCCTTTTGCCCTTGGGAATAAAACCACTGTTTGAGAACTGGGCTCAGTTCACCAATGCTATCGGCAGGTGGGGTCTGTGGGCTGCATTTCTGTCAAGGTTCTTGTCTCATAGTTTCAGAAAACAAAATCCACAGATGGTGGCAGGGGATAAAATAGAAAGGAGTAATTTGTGTTCGGATGACAGGAGAAAAGACGGCGCTCGTGTGATGCAAGGGGAGCCTGGCGGAGGGCTTTCACGTGGGTGTACTACTCTCAGGACATTGTGGTTTCTGCATAAAGGCATTGATCAGAGCCCATACTGAATAGATATTAAAAAGTTTAGGGTGTTAGGGTTTAGATATTAGATGTCTCCCAAAAGGTCATGTGTGAGACAATGCAAGAAAAAAGATTGGACATAGCCTAGAAACCTTGGACATTTAGAAGACAGTCAAGTTATCATACTATGAACAGCTTTAAAGTTTTGCCTCTCACACTGAGGTATAGTCCACCATGAATTGATTTTCCTAATTGGCATGCACTTGACCTCCTGAACATGAGGATTTGCCCCTTTGGACAATTCTGCAAAACTTCAAATAATGCCACTGTTCTATTTTCTCTATTTGCCTTTTTTGTTAGATGCCTGTTAAGTGGCTTTACTTTAGTCTCCAACCCTTTTCCTCCCCATTTTTCATTTCTCTGTGCTGTCTTCTAGATAGCTTTTTTGATTATATTATTCCACCTCAATAATTCTCTCTTTGGATGTTATTAATCTATAATTTAACATCTACATTGAATTTAACATTTTAATTATGATGTTTTTCATTTCTAGAAATCATATCTTACTGTTTTATGTTTAAAAACTTTCATGTCCATTATTTTAGCTTCGTGTTCCTTTCTTGTATTTTTTAATCATTTTATTTCTTCAACCATATTAAGCCTCATTATTTCATATTCTAGCTCTGATAATTCCAGTATCTGGAATTTTTGCAAGTCTGGTTTTTCTGGCTACTTCTTGATGTCATTCAGGGCTTGTTTTCTCATAAGTCTGATGTGTTTAGACTGTGTGTTCGCATTTCCTGGAATGTTACCTGTGCAAATTACCTGTAGCTTGAGTCCTCTGGCTTCTCAGCCCTCTGAGAGCCTTTCCGCCCAGAGTCACTTTTACTTTTTGCGGCACAGTTTTTAAATCACAAAGGTAAAGTTCATGAGATTTCATACTACCAGCGGTCCACTGTTGTGCTTGTGAGTCACCAGGGGCAAAGCCTGCCACCCCTCCCTCCCACCTTTGCCTTTCACACAAGTGTAAAAAGTGAGCTGTCTCCTGCCCCACTTGCTGGGACAGGAGGGGCGGTCCTGGCTCACCGGTGCATTTTAGGGCTAGCTCTCGGAGGCTGCACACTCAGTGGAGGTTGTCTCAGACGCTTCGCCTGGGAAGGCCACACTCACATCTTGTGCCCTGCTGTGCAGCCATCAGAACAAGGGTGCTGGGCAGCAGGGCAGAGGCACAGATGTGCAGGGTCCGAGCTGATTCCAGCGCCTGCGCCCTTCCTAGGATTTCTGTTTCAACTTTCTGAATTCTCTCCATTCTTGCCAAGTTGGCAATGCATTCAAAAAGATTTAGACATAAAAAAAAAAAATCCAGCATTTCAAAAATTGTTTTAGAAGGAGAATGATCCAGAAAATTTAGTTCTCCGTGTTGTTGGGAAGGGAGGTCTACCAGCGTTGTCCCCACGGGATCCATGACTGCGTCTAACACGCGGGGCACCCCGCAGGAGGACAGGTGCACCCCTCTCCGTCAGCCCCACACCCTCATGTGCAGATGCATTAATTCCACGCCTGATTACTAAGCACTCCCTCACCTGCGTACCAAGTGCTGGAGGATCGAGGCCAGACCACGTCCCCTCTGCAGCACGGAGGAAGCAGGTGCTCTCTGGGCATGCTCTTGGCCTTCCATCTCCCGCCTCTGGACCCGCCATCCCGCGAGCGGCGCTGCAGATCACGCTCCAGCACACTGCAAGCTCTTCAGAGATGTGAAATCACTCAACATGAAATTGCATGATTTTTAAAGAAAGAAAACCATAACTTAGAGACAGGTGGCATTTAGTTTATGTAGAAAGTAAAGATAAATAGCTGTGGGTTTCTATAGGATTCATGGTTTGGGTTTCCTTGAGACTCCGTTTATGCATGTCTTGAGGATCCATTTATGCCTTTGTAGAAAAGAAGGCTCAAGGTCACTCGCCTTAGGGCATTGCGATTACTCCTCTCAATTATAAATGGGAGGTGAATAGAGTGGTAGACCACTACCATTTTATTACTATTAACTCCTAAGTTACCTGGTGTCATATAGAACATTTATTACTATTTATTTATTTATTTATTACTATTTATTACTATTAACTCCTAAGTTACCTGGTGTCATATAGAACAAACACTTTCCTAAGCTCTGAAGCGAGAGTGAAGAGAAGAGGAAGGATAAAGACAGGTCAAGTGAGTGGGATCTCCTGGTTTGGGGTGGGAGGGGGTGAGCAGGGTTCCTCTCACAGCCACTAATGTGTACCCCATCATTTGGTGGTTGGAGGAGGTAGGTGTGGGTGTGTCCTCTTACAGCCACCAATAGCCCTTTGCTGCCCACCCATCCTGCCCGCTCAGTGCTGGCACGGAATAATCCTGGGTTGCTCCCCCAGAGGCCCAGCGCTCTACCCCTGAACCTGCCCCCATCAGCGCAGCGGCCTGGGGCGGGCAGCACGGTGTGTGGACATGCAAAACAGCCATTGTGGAAGCCACCCCACTCAAGGATTCACAGGCGGCAGGAGCGGTCAGCAATAGCCATGTCCACGTCCATGGAGCAGTCTCGAGGAACCAGAGGTCTCCTCGCTGGGACAGAGGTTTGGGCACCCGCTGAGCAGCTGCAGCAGTCTCCAGTGGAAATCCACAGAATCGGGCCCACGTTTAGCACGTCTCTTCTGCCTCCAGAGCTCAAAAGTGAACTCTGGCAAGACAGCTTGGGGTCCTGCAGGCTGCTCTCTTCTGCACGGGGCTGGCTTTTTTCTGTTGAGAGCTAAGCAGTTAGTTGTAGAATTTCTTTAACTGTCAAGGTTTTTTTTTTTTTTTTTTTTTTTTTTTAAATTTGGTGATCTCAAATTAAGATTTTTTTTCTGTAGGAGCATTTTCCAGTTTTTAAAAAATTTTTTATTTGTTTTAATTAGTTATACATGCCAGTAGAATGCATTTATGTACTTTGATATATCATAGATAGATGGGATATAATTTCTCATTTTTCTGAAAAATTTTTTTACTTATTATTTTGGTACTGGGGATTGAACTCAAGGGGCTTGACCACTGAGCCACATCCCCAGCCCTTTTATTTTGTATTTTATTTAGAGACAGGGTCTCATTGAGTTGCTTAGTGCCTCACTTTTGCTGAGGCTGGCTTTGAACTTGAGACCCTCCTGCTTCAGCCTCCCGAGCTGCTGGGATTATAGGCATGTGCCACTGCGCCCACCTTTTACTTAATTTTTTAAAAAATATTTTTAATTGTCAATGAACCTTTATTTAATTGATTAATTTATTTATGTGTAGTGCTAAGAATTGAACCCAGTGCCTCACACATGCTAGGTGAGCACGCTACCACTGAGCCACAACCTTAGCCCCTGCTTTTACTTAATTTTTTTTTTTTTTGGTACTGGGGATTGAACTCATGGGCACTTGACCACTGGGCCACATCCCCAGCGCTTTTTTGTATTTTATTAGAAGCAGGGTCTCACTGAGTTACTAAGTGCCTGGCCATTGCTGAGGCTGGCTTTGAACTCGCGATCCTCCTGCCTCAGACTCCCAAAGTGCTGGGATTACAGGCGTGCGTCACCGCGCCCGGCTTGCTTTTACTTAATTTTTGAACAACAAATTTTCCATTAATTCATTCCTGAAATAACTAGTTAGTACTTCCCATGTACCATTGTCTGTGCTAGCTACTTGTAAGATGTTGCTAAATAATGACACAATCCTTTCTCTTAGGGAATTTATATATATACATATTATATATATATAATTCTATAAAGATTAATCATATAATTAATATAAACTATATATATATAATAGATTTACAATTAAACATATGCAAAGATTTACCATTATAATTGGTATAATTTATGGAGGAAAAATATTTAATACATGCGGGGGTATTTATCCTTCCTCCAGAAATGACATTTAAGTTGGGACTTGAAGTATCCATGGGAGTGAGCTAAATGGCGATGACAGACGCGGGTCAGAAGGTATGTCGAAGGATGTGTGAAGATATGAAAGGACAAGCTTCAACCTAGGAAAAGCACAGGGAGAATTGTGGGAGAAGAGAGAGGAATTAAGGCAACAGGGGCTGTATATTCAGGGCTTTGAAATCAATGTGGGTGATGTTGCATTTCATCTAAGAAAAATGATAAGCGTTTGAAGAGTCTTACATAGAAGTGAAATGAATACATTTTTTCCCCTTGCCAACCACTCAAGCTGGCGGAGAATGGACAGTACAGAAACAAAACCCAAGACACATTTGGAAAGTAGAAATGGGTTTGGAGACTCAAATGCATTCAGGAAACATTTGAGAAGTAGAATTGGTAGAACTTGGTAATTGGCTAAAGAACCCTGATCAACGCAGGGTGTGGTCTGGTCTCAGCATGATGTTGCGTAAAACTATTATTTAGGTAGAAAATGGAATTTGAAAGCATTCAGATTTACCCTGACTCTAGAGGAAGCAACGTGTGCCTTGGTGGCATTACTTTTAATGTGCAGCAGAACTTCTTTAAGAGTCCTTGTTGGCCATCCCTCTCATTCTCAATGCCTTTCACAAACTCGGGGAAGGTCTTAAAAGCACAATTCTCCTCCTGCCTTTGTCTGTGTGCTGGCACACATTCCCAGCACCCCTCTGAAGTAGCTTTGCACTTTTCCTCTGTCTCTTGTGATCAGGGTTTACCTAACTTTTCTGGCATCTTCTATCCTTCTTCTCTTGCTCACTGCTGGGATTCTACAAAAGAAAAAAAGAGCTCCAAAACCAGTCCAACAAGCAACAGGGGCAGGGACAGATATTGCAAATATGTGACCTTTTTGTTGTTGCTGTCGCTGCCGGCTGTTTCCGTGTTAAATATGTGAAGATGAGAAATGCTTGTGTTCCAGCTTTAAGTGCACGAGTAGGGTCTGCTTATGGAGACAAGGAGCACAGGAAAATAGAAGGTCTGAGAAAACACGGGCATGTGTAGTCACTGAGTCCAGGCTGCCTTCTAGCTGGTCTAGAGGAGTGGTCCAGGAGCAGCTGTGTGCCTGGAGCTGCCTTTACTGATGAAAGTCGAGTCTTATGTTTTCAGGAATATCAAATGTGGTCATTATTAAAAATTAAATTGAATAAAGTACAATTGAGATGACAAATATTCCAAGTTCATGGCCACCCACATTTCACTATTGTCTCTGCTGTCGAGGTTACTTGAATCTATTTCTTCTGCAATTGCACAGCTCTTGCCTTTGGTGATGTCAATTTGGAAATTGGCCACGTCTGGGGTCAATGACAGTAAATCAAGGCTTTTCCTCCTCATCACTGAGAGCCAATAGCTAAGCATGTATCACCACATCCGGTGCAAGAGGCAGCTCAGGAGACAAATGTGAGCTGGAGACACCATCAGGAGAGGCGTCAGAATACAGAGGCGGGCAGCTTCTTGAGCTGGTGACAGGGTCCCACACATAGAAGGAGGCTGTGCTGGGTTCAATGCTCTGCTGTTGTCATCTTCAATTCTTTAGTTTTGGACAAGGACCATGCATTAATTTTGCACTGGGCAGTTGCAGGTGGTAGAGAGTTTGGGGTATTTGGGGGTATTGGTGTTTAATCCTCTGCCTTCCATTCCTCAAAACAGGTGTCCTGTCCTTCTACCTGCGTGGTGGCACATTTTCACAGCTACTTCCTGCACCTGTCCTTCAAACTGTGTATCTCTGCAGTCAGCTTTCAGAACTTCCCCTATTTTCTTTCTGTATTGTTCTTTTCTCTTTGACATTCTTCTGAAAACCGTTAACTTTCAAAGAATTGATGTATTCCTGACTTTAATAAAAATATTTCTGCCCAGACCACAATGCCCTGCACATGTTGGTATGCCAGTGGTTAAGGATATTTAATTGCTTTGAACCCGTGAATGTGACCTGAGGGAAACTTTTTGGTTTCTCTACACTTCGGTTTCCTCATCTGAGAAAGAACATTATTTTCTTCTGAAGGCTACTGTAAATGCTAAATTAGATAATTTATGTAAAGTGCCCAGCAGAATGCTGGTAGGTGGCTAAGTGTTCAGTTAATGGTGGTTATTAGTTTTAGATGGACACGGTGAAACTTGGACCTGGCAAGGTCTTAGGAGCAATAAAGGAAGCTGGCTGCAAGACTTCACGTTCTAAAGGCAGTCTTCCTGGTCCCACAGGATGTGAGTCCCAGAGTGGACTGGACAACTCTTCACTGAGGTTCTTAACATTCTCGAAACTCCGCATCCACCGTGCAGGTTGACATGGCAAAACGCACGGATGCAAGCCCTGGGCACAGCCAGCCTTTGGTCTTCTTGGGAACAGCCCCGTCCCTTTTTGCATAAAGTGTGGCTCGTGGAGCTCAACGTGCGGCAGAGTCCTTTTCCCAGCTCCCAGCAAGATGCCTGGTTCACAGCCGGCGTCCGTCTGTGCAGTTGTCGCCTGAAGAGGTCGCAGGTCCCACTGCGCTCCCAGCCCCCGCAGCCCTCGAGCTCCGCGGGAGGCTGCCGCGCCAGGCCAGGTCCAAGCTGAGCGCGCGCCGCGGTTGCCGTGGAAACGGAGAGAAATAACAACGCGCTGCGGGAGGGGCGGGGCGGGGGAGGCGCCGAGGCAGCGGCGGGGAGGGCTCCACCAGCGGCCGCCGAGGTCACCTGGCCGCCCAGCCTGCGCCCCCTGCGGCCCCGGTGTCGGTAGGTACCGCCGCGGGGGCGCCTGGGGACCCCCGCCCCGCCCTCGCTCTCCCCAGCGCCCCCCGCGAGCTCCGCCGCCCGGGCGGTCCACGGGAGGGCGGGGGTCCTGCTCGCTCGCTCCGGCTCGGTGCACGCCACAGGCTTGAGCTCCAGCCAAGGAAAGTCCAGGCGGCTCCAGCCGCGATTCAGAGTGCTGCATTGGGAGCGCACAGGGAGAGCGGCGGGGGTGCGAGGCGGGAGAGGAAAGCCAGGCTGTCCGGCAGCAGCTGCCACGCGATGCCGGAAGCCGAGGCGTCGCGCTCCCGGCCCGTGCGGGGGTGTCCCCGCCTCGCGCGCTCCCGGCCCGTGCGGGGGTGTCCCCGCCTCGCTCGCTCCCGGCCCGTGCGGGGGTGTCCCCGCCTCGCTCGGTCCCGGCCCGTGCGGGGGTGTCCCCGCCTCGCGCGCTCCCGGCCCGTGCGGGGTGTCCCCGCCTCGCTCGCTCCCGCCCGTCCCACCCCGGCCGGGAGTGTGAAGCCCCGGCGCAGCCCCCGCACCGAGCGGGCACGCCTGGCTTCTGCGCGGGCACGCGGAACAGGTGTGCGCTCGCGCGGGCGCTGATTGGCTGCGCACGCCGCGGTGGACTACCTGAAGGCCCGCCCGAGGCGCTGCAGCCCAGAGTCCCCGCCGGGAGCGCTCGGCGCAGGCCGCCCCCTCCTCCACCTGCGGCCCGTCCGTTCCCCGTTCCTTTCAGGGGCGATCACTCCGGGGCGCCGCGGGGCCGAGGACGAGCCGCCGCAGCAGCCAGCTGGGGCGGTGTCCCGCGGGAAGATGAGCGGCAGCGGCGCCAGGTCCAGCCACCTGTCCCAGCCGGTGGTGAAGAGCGTGCTGGTGTACCGCAACGGGGACCCGTTCTTTGCGGGGCGCCGCGTGGTCATCCATGAGAAGAAGGTGTCCAGCTTCGACGTCTTCCTGAAGGAGGTGACCGGCGGCGTCCAGGCGCCCTTCGGGGCGGTCAGGAACATCTACACCCCGCGCACCGGCCACCGCATCCGGAAGCTGGACCAGATCGAGAGCGGGGGCAACTACGTGGCGGGGGGCCAGGAGGCCTTCAAGAAACTCAAGTGAGTGGTGTCCCTAGGAGCGCTCTACGGGGGGTGGTTGACAGGACTTGAAAGACCCCGCGCGCCCCATCCACTTCTCCTTGGGCCCAGGGGCTGCGACTTGGCCATGTGGTGGTGGGAAAAGAGGTTGAAACTGGGACTGAAGGGGAATTTCTCTTGGGTAGCCCTAGATACAGACCTAAGATTTGTGTATGAGCAACAATAAATTTAATTTTTAAAAGTATCTTTGCAAGGTTTAGTGGCCAAATAATACTTCTGCATTTTGTTTGGCTTTTTGCCCCCTTTCCTCTATTTTTGTCTTTTTTTTTAATCCATATTTTCAGTTTCATCAAAAATTTCTTAAAAATTTCTTACCAGTATTGGACACTATTATCACTAGAGGAGAAACCTACTCTGCATCCTCCGCCCCCCACATTGTTTAAATTCTTTCAACCTTTCATTCCAAGTAGAATGGACCAAACTCCACTTCTGTGACCCTCCTCCACCACCTGCCAGCTCAGGCTATAACTGTAATGCTTAGGAAAGGCTAGTGCTGTCTCCAGCACCTTGGTTAGACTTTCAAGGACAGGGTCAGTTTCCCAGTTCCTGACAGGCAGCCAGGTTATAGTAGATGTTCAATGAATTAGCAAATTGTGCTTAGGTCTTTGCAGGGAACAAAGATGAACAAGACAAGACTCCTTGTCTAGGGGCTTGCAATCTAACAGGAGAGAACACATGCACACTATAATTTTAATGCAAATGACAAAAAAATAAGTGCAACTAGAAGAACAAAGTTATGTTGTATTTGAGTGTTGATTTTCAGTGTATTCACCCATTTCAGTGATTTTCGGTATATCCACAGAATTGTGCAATCCTTACTGCAAACTAATATAAGAACATTTCCATCACTCTCCTAAAGAAGCCTTTGCCTTCTAATTTCCCCTACCCTGATAACCACTAATCTGCTTCCTCCCTCCATGGATTGTCTATTCTGCACCTTTCATATAAATGGAATGATACAATATGTGGCCTTTTGTGTCTGGCTTTTTTTTTTTTTTTTTTTTTACCACGATGCTTCCAAAGTTCACTCATGTTGTAGAATGTATCAGCATGTCGTTCTTTTTGTTGTTGAATAACATTCCATGATATGCATATAACACATTTGTTTGTCCATTTAGCAGTTGATGAATATTTGGCTATTTCATTTTTTGGCTACTATGGATAATGCTTCTATGAACATTTGTTTATGAGTTTTTATTTCTCTTGAGTGTATACATAGGAGTGAAATTGATAGTTCATTTCCTAATTCTATATTCCATAATTTTAAAATTGAATATTTAAATTAGAGTTCATCTTGGGCTCCAGGATAGCAACCAATCAATAAATAGAAATAGTTAACATAAATCTATGTTTGTGAATTTTGTTTTTAACTGTATAGTAAACTGTTTCCAAAATTCACTGACATTCTGCAATATCATCCTTCCTCTCCTAAGTTTATTCAAGCGGAGTTCTAGGAGTTCTTCTTTCTGTTACACCAGGCATTCTTTGTGTGGAAGGTGAGGGATACACTTGGATTTATTTTTCCCTTCTGTGAAACCTCCCTTAAGTATGCTTTCTCTAACTTTGTAGAGAAGAGCTAATGAAACTGCAAAAAAGAAATCTGGGTCTTTTAAACAGGTGACTTGAGACTTGGCTGTCCTTTAGCTGTGTCCTCGGTTAAGTCACTGGGCCCAGCAGGCAGCTTCCTAATTCAGAACAGAACAGAACCTTTCCTGCCTTACAGGGTTGTTGTAACAAGTGAACACTGTGGAAGGAAATGTGTTTGGTAAATACCCAAGTGTTATATAAATGTGTGGCATCTCCTTGTCATATATTTTTTTATATAATTTCCATGTAAAGTAATTTCGTGGAAATAGAAATCTGGTTCAGAATCTAGGAACAGCTGAAAATTATACACTCATTTTAGTAATTCACATTCTCTTATGTTGATTTGGCACTACCAACTCACAAGATAAAAAGACACAGATCCAAACCAAATAGAAGTTGCACTTCCAATCACTCTAAATAGGTATGTAAGGGATTTGCATGATCATTTTTGTTTTTAACTCACACAAAACAACTGGGTTTGTGAACAATGACTGGGGTTACTTTTCCATGCTGACAGATAGTTTATTTCTGTGTCAAAGTCACAGTGTTTGTGGTTTGTAATGATAGATGCCAAGAAGACCCAAATGCTGAATCTGTTTGAAGCGTATCCCTGTAAGTTTGTGTAACAACTGAAGCAACTGGCAGAACTAAAGAGAGTTCAAAGTGTATTGAGGGTAAAGTGTGGGCTTTCACTCAGATCAAAATGATGCTGGGGAAGACAGCAAAATATTTTTCAAATGGAAATGATCACATTACTGCTGGATTTTTTTCACTTAAATTTTTCTAATAGTTCTGAAACCATATCTAAACCTCAGGTAGTTATTAAACCTTTATTTTTATAGCAGAGGATTCTAGAGACAGTTTTCCCCCAAAATTGTCCCCATGGTCTGGAAAACGTGGACTCTACCTTATGGAGTTGAGTCTCCCACATTGATCTAGTGGGTTTGAGGCCACTCGCTCGCCTGTAGGTGGGAGAGCATTTTGCTGTTATCCTAGAAACAGTCCTTGCACGTTCACAGAAGACTCATTTCATTGCTAAGATGGGTGTGTGTGTTCGTATTGTCTTATGTAACTAATGTTTAATAGAGAAACATGACGATTTCCAGAGATATCAATTAGGTAAAGTATTCTGTCAAAAAAAGCAAGCAAGCTGGGCACAGCCTGTAATCCCAGCACTTGGGAGGCTGAGGCAGGAGGATCACAAGTTCAAAGCCAGCCTCAGCAATGGCAAGGTACTTAGCAACTCAGTGAGACCCTGTCTCTAATAAAATACAAAAAAGAGCTGGGGTGTGGCCCAGTGGTCCAGTGCTCCTGAGTTCAATCCCTGGTACCAAAAAAAAAAAAAAAGGCAACAATTTACTAAAAATAAATAAATAAATAAATTTATTGGGGGGGGAAGCAAATAACAGCAGTAATAATAATAAAGCATTTCAATAGCCAAAGTTAATTTTAATAGAATTCAATTTTTGTTTTTGTTTTTTTTTTTGGCAATTTGGCAACTACAGTAGTTAAAATAGTGTCTGTCTTTACATCTATGGTTCTACAATAAATGCTAGGTTTATGATTTTTATATTAAGATGTTTATTTGCACCTTTTTTATACATAAGGCACAGTTTAGGAACGGTTTAAAACTGAACCTAGGTGACAGCCATGGATGTATAGCTTAGCCTCAACAAAAGTGCAAAGTTTTCAGGTTGTGCTTACTCAACAGCTAATGAATGATCACGGGTTAATACCTGTGACAAATAGTAATGGATTGATAGGAGTCTCCAGAGGTTAACTGGTCAACCCATCTGTCTCTGAGGTGCATGGCTGAAACCCTCCCACATGAACAGGTGTTTCTGGGTCATGAAGTGCTTTCATTGGGAAAACGGTTTCCCAGTTTTCCCCAGCTGTTACTTTAATAGACACAAGTCAGTACTTCCTTTGACCTAAAGTTCATGATTAATGGGACCACTAAGAAGCTTTACACACAAGCCATTCTTTGTTAAATTTATATTAGAACTAGAAATACAGTACATATAATGAATGGCTATTAAGGGGGTAATATTCCCTAATGGAATATTTGAAACTTGAAGTTCTGGGTAGATAAGTGTTGGCTCTGGTGGTGTTGCTGAAAAGCAGTTCTTACTGATCTAACACTTATTGATTTTTGCCTTAGGCCTATGCATTTCTTATAACTTACTTCACTTTTTATTAACGTTTGAAATTTACATAGCTGGCTTAAAACCTGTAAAAGCAACACTTACTGTTTGTTTTTTCCCCCCAGTTACTTGGACATAGGAGAAATCAAGAAAAGACCAATGGAAGTTGTTAATACAGAGGTAATACAAATTCTATTTTGTAAGTTCAAATAAATAATAATGCCATTATTTGGGGTTTGTTTGTTATGATGTGTCTCAGAGATTTGGATGGCATTGTAATTATACAAGATGGGGTCTCAATGCATTTAAACGGGACATTATCTGTTTTAAGGAAAAGAAAGTTCTTTAGGTCACTGTCAGAATTGAGGACACTGACGGGCATCCTAAGTCATGAAGGATGAGATGAAACCCGTCCTTCACTTTTTAGGCACATGTGTTCTGGTGGAAGTCCATAGACACTGTCTCCATCTGAGGATTCTGAGCTTGCTCCTGACAGGCAAGACCCCTCTGACTGCCCCTGAGGCTTTCAGAGGGGACACACGGATACACCACGCTGACTTTCTATGACATCAGAACACAGAACACCTGCCCTTTCACTTGTCTTGAAGGTCACTGGAGCTTGGCTGGCAAGAAGATTCAAAAGGAGTCTTGTGAAAAAGATAGTCAGAATGCCACATTCCACAGAGCTTCTGAAACCTTCTGGAATTTTCCGTGGTTCTGCAGGATGTGTTCCTCCTTTTCATTGTTGATGAAAAATAGATTAGAAACAGTTGAGGCTGACGAGCTCTGAGTGTGCCGGTGAGACAGGGGAAGGCCGTGGGCAGGCCCAGCCTGACTCTGTCCAGCAGCACAGTCTGTGGTGGCTCTCCCCACTGGGCCCCAAGAAGCAAGCGTTCCTGCTGTGGGGAGCTCTGCCAGCAAGACTGGGCGTGGCTTAGCCAGAGGGACCCTCACCCCCACTGCTCCCCCTCACACCCTGCTAGAGAACAGAAGTTCTGATTAGGCAGTACGTGAAGGACAGGGGTTCACCCTACCATTCAGGTGTTTGGTGGAAAGAGGTGCGATATTCTCCAGCCTTGTGTAAAATAATAGTTCAGTGTGTTGTTTTGATTTTTCAAAGTGTGTCAAATCAATTATTCGTGAAAATGATAGGCTTTATAGCTTGACGTAGGCAAAGGTTTTTCAGGTTGTGCTTATATTACAGCTAAAGAATGACCACCAGTTCGTACCTGTAGCAAGCAGAATAAAGGACAGACGGGTGAGTTAGTTTCAGGGCTGGGGCCGTGGGCAGGGCGTCTGTCGCTGCAGGCCGCTTGGTGCAGGGCTGGAGTTCTGCAGTACGACTGGAGGTGGTGGGCTCTTGAGCAGTGGGGCCTAGTGTGCTCACTTTGGTCTCTGGCCTCTGCCTAAGGCACTGGGCCTGGGGCAGTGGGGTGTGCAACACATTTGTTGGAAATACTTTTTAAAAATTTAGCTTTGATAACAGAAGCATTGGTAAGGACTCTGGTTAATTTAATTTGCTAGTTGTTCTTCTACCTTGGGGATAATAATTAATTGTTATTTTCTCTTTACTGTGGGCCTACGCTTGAGCCCCACCCGTGGCTCTGATTTGTGAGTGCACACCTCATAAGGTGAGGGAGTCAGAGCATTAATGTTGAAGGTGATTCAGAACTTGAACCCAGAACTGGGCCGTTTAGTTGTTTCAAGGGGAAGTTTCAGTGCAGCAGTCGCATGACAAGTATTTAGTCAAAGAAGTGTCTTTATGGAGGATGAGCAAAGTTCCTTATTCACAAAAGTGGGGGCTTTTTCCTCCAATCGGAGGTTATGTCATGCGGTTGGAGTCCTGCGATGGGCCTGCATAATAAAAGCTCGCACTCCAGTCTGCCTGGTTCAGGTCCCCCAACTGCTTTGAGCGTGTTCATTCAAATGATTCCCAGCACAGTTTGCTGTGGAAAGTCTTTGCATTTCTACAGTGACGCAGGATGTGTGGCCTGGAGCTGGAGCCTTCTGGCTGGGAAGTCCCGTGTGCGCTGGGCTCCGCCCTCCTTGCCTCTCCCAGAGCCCCTCACCATGTCCACGGCACATTCTGGTTGCTGGTTATTTAGGAACTTAGAGAGTTTCTGCTTTCTGACTGCAGGTCAAGGTGGCCAGGATGCACTTGCCATCTGCACATTCATATCATTACTCTCCTCTTCCAAGAGTTGACTTTGAAGAGACCCTATAAGGACACCAGTCTTCCTCCTCTTCCTTTGGGACCCTATCCTGGAACAGGGCAAAGCAGAGCTGGACCTCTTCCGCTAACCCAAAGGAAGCACACGGTGTTATTTCAGGCAACCCAGAACTGACCTCTGCTTCCCTAAGTCCCCTCAGGGCTGGTCAGTGAGCGCCTAGGCCCTAGGAGCCACCCTTCCTCCCCTTTCTCCGTGTCAGCCTATGTTTCTCTGAGTGGCGTCCCTTGCTGCACCACTACTACTAACTGTAGTCTGAGTGACAGCTGGGGTTGTCCATCTCTATGATCAGGATCAGTAGGCTTGAACCTCCCTTGCTTAGACTTTGGAATTCCCAACATTCTTCCCAAGATTCCATGAATTCCTGCAGAATTTAACACCTCACACTCATCTCTTCTGAGCATGGGCTTCCAAAGTGTTGTGGAGTTTGTGGGCTGTCTTGTTCAGTACCCCATCAACCCGGAGACAAAATCCTCTCCCTGACGGCCACTCGCAAATCCCACCCATGCAGGTTTGTGTGTGGTGGATTTACCAGTGGTTTGTAGACACGGAGAGGGTTTTATAGGCCACATAGAAGTGCCAGCAAGTCGACCTTAGCACTGGACTTCCCTTCTTAAAACCACGGTGGTCTTTGAGCCCGTTAGGCTCCAGGCTCTGGCGCTGCTTACCCCCATCCCGCCCCACGTCCCCACTGATGTCTAACACGGTCAGTTTGGAGCTTCATTTTCCCCTTGACTCTTGCTAATCCATTTCCTTACGGTCAGCAGTAAAAGACCATTCCCACCCCTTCCCCCACATTTTTATCATAAAACCCCAAGGGTCTGTTTGGTTCCCCTCTTTGTCTGCTCTTCCTTCTGTGCTGGCGGAGGTCCGAGTGTGGGGCAGGTGAAGGGGCCAGCCCGAGGGAGCGGAAGGCAGGCTCACCTGGTCCGAGTGACCTCCCGTGAACAGGCCTGCCTCCTCTGCTTTGGAGAAGCTCTGCCTTAAAAAGAAACCTGCAAATTAAACTCTGAGGCCAGACCCCAGAGGAAGTCCACCCGGGGTGGGACCCCTCGTAGGGTGGGCTTCTTACCAGACGCCTCCGAACACACAGTCTCAGGTTGGATTTTTCATTCGTGGACAATTTGGATAAATTTTATTCCTTTTTAGCAGGATAGAAAAATTTCCAGAGTACCATGGAGAGGAGAAGGGAAGAAAGTCTTTGAACCTGCAAAACTTCTCTTCGTGGCAAGGTGTGTGGTACTTGAGTTGTCCTTGAGGTCACACTCAGATAAATGCCCTTCAGGTTCTGCTACCGTTATTAAAACTTCACCTTGCAGCTTAGTCGTTAGGTGTGATCTCCAAGGAAGCGTATGTGAAGTCCACCATTGACAGTCCTTGGGCGGGGAAGGGATTCTAGACATCAGACAGAGGGAATTACTGACCTCTGCGAGAGGGGCGTGGAACTGGGTGGTCTAACCCCCGATGGTCGGTCAGCTTTGGGTCCTCAGTGGATCCACGAGACTCAGAGAGGCCCCACTGGAGAGCCGAGCTCCCCAGTGCTCCTGTCCTTAACGTGAGGAGAGACCTGCAGCTCCGGCCACACTCAGTGCTACCAATCACTGAAGAACCAGAGACAGTGGAACCCACTTTTGTGAATCCTTCCCAGGGTGATTGAACCTTTCCCCCGTCGTTTGCTTTGTAGCGCGCCTGCCACTTCTCCAACACAGCTGCTGGGACAGCAGCATGGTCCCCAGCCCTGAGGTGCACCTTTGTGTATGTATATGCCTCGTGTATACGTGGCCATCAGAAAGCAGGAGGTGAGAAAAGCCAAATTGGTGAGCCCCCGGGGAAGGCTCAAGGAGGCAGTGACCGTGGTGATTCCCTGCCACGGCTCTGCCCAGAGAGTCTTGCTTAAGAACAACTGATTATGTTTCATTTTTCTTTTACACTTTCTCAATTTACCTTTTCCCCTGCTATTGAGCTGTGTATGTATGTTTGAATAAGAGTGAGGAAGTTTTATGCCAACATGGAAGATATCAGTCTAATGAAAAATATCCACTAATAACTCTGATCCACTATGATCAATATAGGAAAGGTTGGTGATTTTTTTTTTTTTTTTTTTTTTTTTTTTTGTGGTACCGGGGATTGAACTCAGGGGCACTAGACCACTGGCACATCCCCAGCCCTTTTTGTTTTTTATTAGAGACAGGGTCTCACTGAGTTGCTAAGTGCCTCAACATTGCTGAGGCTGGCTTTGAACTCGCGATCCTCCTGCCTCAGCCTCCCAAAGTGCTGGGATTACAGGCATGCGCCACTGTGCCTGGTTTCTATTTATATATTTTGAATTAGAGCATAATAGTTATACATAGTAGTTGGGTTTATTTTGACAAAGTCATGAATGGATTTGATCTATTCCATTTCAGTCCCTGTGCAATATTCTTGAACAGTTAGCAATCATCTCTCATGAGCCAGGAATACGGTGTGACAACGTTTTTATCACCATATCCTTTAGCTGTCATCTCCTTCTCCCTTTATTTTTCAGTTGTAAGGAAGCACTAATCTACTTGGCCTCTATTTTCCTATTCTGAACATTTCAGGTGAATAGAATCATATGTGACCTTCTATGACTGATTTCTTTCACATAGCATAATATTTTCAAGGTTAACCAATGTTGTGGATTATAACACTACTACTTTCTTTTTTATTACCAAAGAATATTCCACTGAATAGATACACATTATTTTTGTTTATGATACCATCTGGCATTTTTTTTTTTTTTTTGTGGTACTGGGGATTGAACTCAGGGGCACTCGACCACTGGGTCACATCCCCAGACCTTTTTTGTATTTTATTTAGAGACAGGGTCTCACT
>CM046666.1:24076754-24108693 GCA_025594165.1 Tamias sibiricus | reverse complement strand
CACACACGCACACACACACACACACTGAGGAATTGTTCGTATATCAGGCTGGCTCTTATGGCCAGCCCTGAGGTGGGATAGTTTTGGATCCCCTCCCCAGTTTCCACTTCCACATTAATGTTGCTGGTATATTTTGGGATCAAACTGTTAATTCCAGGGAGGTACTCTACCATCGTCAGGTTGGGACAGACATGTTGAAAAACGAACACTGTCATCGGGGAAGCCCTGTGTTCCAGACATAGTATCCTGAAATTCCAAGTCCTGCATGGATTTGAGAAGGGTGAGAAAGCGTTTATAAGGACTGAGTAGCAGGTCTTGTTCGCAGGTCTGGAGCATGGTCTCCTTGACCACAGGTATGTAGGCCCGTGCTGGCCTGATTGGGGGCTTTTAGATTCTCAACATTCCTACCTGTGGTCTCTTTCTCACCTGTTCTGAACTGGAGGATTGAGAGGCTGTCATGGAGGGAACTCAATCTGGGAAGTGTTGAGAAGATGATAGAGTCGTGCTCCTGACTGGTAGGAACCACAAAGCAGTGGATGCATTCGGTCTCCAAACCGTTGTCTGAGAGCCTGTCCTTTTTCCCCAGGATGAGTCAATGGTGAGGAAGCTCCTGAGTGTGCGAGCCCGCGCATCCAAACTGGAGAGGCTCCTGGAGAGCACAGCGGAGCGCCTGAAGGCTGCCGGAGAGCAGAGGGAGCACACGCAGCCGTTGATCATCAGACAGCGTATGTGACCCTGAGCTGTGGGGCTGCCAAGGAAAAGGGGTGGTCTCGCACATGCCCCACTTGTGCTACAGAGCAACAGTGACCCAGAGAGGCTCAGAAATGTTGGGAGGGGAGAGTCTAATGCACTGGCCCAACTCTCCTGTGCCTGAATTATAAAACATTCCCCATATCTCACCAATGTGTACATCCACAATAAATTAGTTTTTAGAAAATAGCCATGGGTAAATGGCAGAAAGATAAAGAAAGGGACGGGAAAAGCATAGAGGAGGAAGGAGAGGTACTGGAGACGGAATTAGAACTGGATATATCCCATGCCTTTATAATTATGTCAAATAGATTCTACTCTCATTTACAACTAAGAGTACCAACTTAAAAAAAAAAAAAAAAGAAAAAAAGAAAACAGAAATGAGATAGACATCTCCCTAGAGGGGGCTTACACGACCTGCAAACAGACCTATGCAAGTGAGCTCTCCAAGACATTTCATAATCCATACCCATAAACCAATAGCTTCCGTAAGCTCCAACAGTGATTCAGCTGAGGAAGAAATCAGGAAAATGATCCCATTCACAATAATGTTAAAATAAGTAAAATAAAATACTTGGGAATTAATCTAACCAAGAAGATAAAAGAGCTCTACTATTGAAATTATAAAACACTGAAAGAAGAAACTGCAGACGACCTGAGAAGTTGGAAAGACATCCCATGTTCTTTCAGATGCAGAATTGATATTCTCAGAATGGCCATACTACCAAAAGCAATATACGGATTCAGTGTAATCCCCATGAAAATAACAATGACCTTCCCCAGAAAATTAGAAAGAAAGAAAAAAAAAATGTAAAAATCACACGTGATTTTGTGCATATTTAAGATTCACTACAAGGCATTATACTAGACAGCACATAGAAAATCATACTCAAAGTGTGGGCTGGTGGATGGCTCAGTGATAGAGCACTTGCCTGGCATATGTGAAACACTGGGTTACCCTCAACAGCACATAAGAATAGATCAATAAAGGTATTGTGTCCATATAAAACAAAATAGTTTAAAAAGAAAATTATACTCAACGGTTTGTTTACAAAATTGTACCAAACAAGTTTTTAAACTGGAAATTCTATTCATTTGGAATACCTGTCCATCAAATGTGTTTTGTTCTCAATAACAGAAACATCTCAATCTAAGTGATTTGTTGACTTTTGCTTTTTCATGGGGCTGATGTATGCTAATGATGTGAGAGAGAAGTCCTGCCACCTTAGATCTTGTGTGGTGAAGGCTAGACTGTTCACGATTTGGAGTGCAGAGTGTTTGAGAGGTTGAGGTTTCCAAATACTGGTTGGTTTACCTCCCTAGATTGAGTTCTTTCCCCTGCAGTTTGGGATGTTGGCATGAATTTTCTAATTCCGGTCCTCCACAGCTCTTCTTTCTCTCCTGGCTCAGATACTGTCATTGTCACCCCAACAAATGACAGAAATATGACAGACGACACAAAGCCTTGGGCACACTGAAGGAAAATTATTAATGCAAATAAGTGTCAGTCCTCTGCAAGTGTGTTATGTAAATTTAGAAAATTTCCTGTGTGCGACAAAGCCTTTAGTCCTGTTCATTGAATCTTCTGTGACTGCCTTTCTCCTCCTCCTCCTCCTCCTCCTCCTCCTCCTCCTCCTTCTCCCAATTGTCCTATTGCTCTCTTTGTGTCATTGCCCTGTACACATTCTTCAATGTGCTCTCTGTGTCCAGATGATTTACTCATCTGTTGCCTTTTCTACCCAGAAAATCTGTCGTGTTTATAATGTTTGTCCTGCATAGCCCACTTGGCAATGAAGACTTAATTTGTCTTCTGGCAAGTTTGTCATTATGGAATGATGTAAGGAAGATTATAAAAATAACCCAAAATGTCTCTATGGACTTGACCCGACCTGCATTTTTGAAGGCTGCCTTGGTTGATCCTGGGCTCTCACACTGTTTGCATTGGCAGGGACTGAGGGAAATTATCATAAATAATAGCAGATCCTATATGATTGTGGTTTTCTTTTTCAGAGCTGGATTCGGATGCTCCTCCAGGAATAAAGAACTCCCCCGAGCTGAAGCGTGATGCTCCAGATGGCGCCTTTCCCGAGGAGCACGTGGAGGGCAAACGGCTGGTCCAAAAGACCCTGTCTCTCCTGAGGCCCGCCCGCAACTTCCTGGGCCTTGAGGCTCAGAGCTCAGAGGTAGTCACACCTGCATCTCTTGGGTTCACCCTTTCTTTGTGCCCTTTGTCCTTAATTCTTCTTCTTTCTCCACTGTTTTTGTGGCTTGCATCTTCCACTGACAGAGGAAGCATCTTCCAGTTCTTCTCCTCAGGCCCTTGCTTCCCTATCTCCTGATTCATTCTAAGTTCTACTGTGTTGTAAATTAGGCCAACTAGATGTTCTCCCTTAGAGCCACAGGGAAGTCTGTGCAGCATGGCCACCATCCTCAGGCAAGCATTTGTTCAGTGTCGATGTCCACACAGTGTTGAATTCAGCACCCTCTGATAGTTTATCATCTGATACAGTCACGCTGGCTCACGTGGACAGATGAAAATCAATCAGAGGCACAGATGCTGAGGGATTTGCATCGATAAAGGGTTTGTGTGTGGAAAGAATGAGAACCTGGCTAGGACAGGATTTCTTTTTTCCCATGGAGCGATGGGAGGGAAGTAGTCTGCAGTTCTTCCAAGAGTGATTCTCTGTTGAGAGGAAGCGAGGTCCAGTGGCTGTGTTTTCTGGGCCACCAAAGACCCATGGATATGTGGACACAGTTTTACCTCTAGGGAACCCCGACGTCAGGGCGAGACACGGATCCCTATTGATAAACAAACTGAGGGGGCACAGGCCCAGTGTGAGAAGTCGCCTCTTGAGCCTTGAGTGCACTTATGCAGAAGGGTCTTTTATTGCATGTGAGGAAGGTAGAGGTCTGTGGAGGCCATGACATCAGAATGAGCTTTGACAGCCTTACACAGGGCGTTCAGGTAGAGGAGGCATTCCAGGTCAAGGGAGGAGAGGACCATTTCAGTCCTGAGACCTCAGAGGGACAAGCCCAGGGTTTTACAGGTTCAAGCAGCCCATGTTTTGTGCCTCGTTTACAACGGAAGCTTGAGTCCTGTGCAGGCCTGCATACAGTGTCCTTTTCCCCGAGATGTGTCCGCTTCAGTGATGTCCATGGCTACTGTCCCCCTTTCCACATGCACCAGGCAACAAATGTTTCCATGAGCTAAGCAGCAGCGCCTGTGCCCTGCACCAAACCCTAGAGGAGTCAGCCTCCCTCTGTCCGTGTTCTGGCGAGCAGCTTTATTAAGCTTCTTGGGTCTGGACTGCCTGTATAGTGGTAAGAGGCCAGTGTTCATTGTCCGGTACACTACCCTGTCCTTCTTCCCCACAAGATTCTGTATTCTCAGTTCCAGAGCGTTCTGAGGGTCAGGAGCTACATGGGTTGTTTGAATGTGCTGGACTTTAGTGAAGGATTCTGGAGGGAGACCCCTCATCCATGGTGGCTCCTTTCATTGAAGCTCTGATGACCTTACTTCCTCCTCCCACCCAGCCCCCAAGATAACAATTCAAAGAAAAGAAAAGGAAATGGGGAAGCACAGACATAAACACCCTAGTGATCCATAAATATCCACCTCCAATAATTCTAAACTTTGAGTAGAAATTCAGGGGCCTTTGAAGTTTCTCCACTCCTCTGGGCTTCTTGGTCAAGAGATCAGAGGACGTCACTATGATTTTTGCAGCTTCTTTTGGTCATGTTACTAGTCCCAGCACAACTTTTAAACTTTCATCTCTGTGCCAGTCCGTCTTAGGGAAATGCATACCCCACCCCACCCCACCCCCCGCACGCGCGCGCGCGCGCACACACACACACACACACACACACACACACACACACACACACACACACTGAGGAATTGTTCGTATATCAGGCTGGCTCTTATGGCCAGCCCTGAGGTGGGATAGTTTTGGATCCCCTCCCCAGTTTCCACTTCCACATTAATGTTGCTGGTATATTTTGGGATCAAACTGTTAATTCCAGGGAGGTACTCTACCATCGTCAGGTTGGGACAGACATGTTGAAAAACGAACACTGTCATCGGGGAAGCCCTGTGTTCCAGACATAGTATCCTGAAATTCCAAGTCCTGCATGGATTTGAGAAGGGTGAGAAAGCGTTTATAAGGACTGAGTAGCAGGTCTTGTTCGCAGGTCTGGAGCATGGTCTCCTTGACCACAGGTATGTAGGCCCGTGCTGGCCTGATTGGGGGCTTTTAGATTCTCAACATTCCTACCTGTGGTCTCTTTCTCACCTGTTCTGAACTGGAGGATTGAGAGGCTGTCATGGAGGGAACTCAATCTGGGAAGTGTTGAGAAGATGATAGAGTCGTGCTCCTGACTGGTAGGAACCACAAAGCAGTGGATGCATTCGGTCTCCAAACCGTTGTCTGAGAGCCTGTCCTTTTTCCCCAGGATGAGTCAATGGTGAGGAAGCTCCTGAGTGTGCGAGCCCGCGCATCCAAACTGGAGAGGCTCCTGGAGAGCACAGCGGAGCGCCTGAAGGCTGCCGGAGAGCAGAGGGAGCACACGCAGCCGTTGATCATCAGACAGCGTATGTGACCCTGAGCTGTGGGGCTGCCAAGGAAAAGGGGTGGTCTCGCACATGCCCCACTTGTGCTACAGAGCAACAGTGACCCAGAGAGGCTCAGAAATGTTGGGAGGGGAGAGTCTAATGCACTGGCCCAACTCTCCTGTGCCTGAATTATAAAACATTCCCCATATCTCACCAATGTGTACATCCACAATAAATTAGTTTTTAGAAAATAGCCATGGGTAAATGGCAGAAAGATAAAGAAAGGGACGGGAAAAGCATAGAGGAGGAAGGAGAGGTACTGGAGACGGAATTAGAACTGGATATATCCCATGCCTTTATAATTATGTCAAATAGATTCTACTCTCATTTACAACTAAGAGTACCAACTTAAAAAAAAAAAAAAAAAAAAAAGAAAACAGAAATGAGATAGACATCTCCCTAGAGGGGGCTTACACGACCTGCAAACAGACCTATGCAAGTGAGCTCTCCAAGACATTTCATAATCCATACCCATAAACCAATAGCTTCCGTAAGCTCCAACAGTGATTCAGCTGAGGAAGAAATCAGGAAAATGATCCCATTCACAATAATGTTAAAATAAGTAAAATAAAATACTTGGGAATTAATCTAACCAAGAAGATAAAAGAGCTCTACTATTGAAATTATAAAACACTGAAAGAAGAAACTGCAGACGACCTGAGAAGTTGGAAAGACATCCCATGTTCTTTCAGATGCAGAATTGATATTCTCAGAATGGCCATACTACCAAAAGCAATATACGGATTCAGTGTAATCCCCATGAAAATAACAATGACCTTCCCCAGAAAATTAGAAAGAAAGAAAAAAAAAATGTAAAAATCACACGTGATTTTGTGCATATTTAAGATTCACTACAAGGCATTATACTAGACAGCACATAGAAAATCATACTCAAAGTGTGGGCTGGTGGATGGCTCAGTGATAGAGCACTTGCCTGGCATATGTGAAACACTGGGTTACCCTCAACAGCACATAAGAATAGATCAATAAAGGTATTGTGTCCATATAAAACAAAATAGTTTAAAAAGAAAATTATACTCAACGGTTTGTTTACAAAATTGTACCAAACAAGTTTTTAAACTGGAAATTCTATTCATTTGGAATACCTGTCCATCAAATGTGTTTTGTTCTCAATAACAGAAACATCTGAATCTAAGTGATTTGTTGACTTTTGCTTTTTCATGGGGCTGATGTATGCTAATGATGTGAGAGAGAAGTCCTGCCACCTTAGATCTTGTGTGGTGAAGGCTAGACTGTTCACGATTTGGAGTGCAGAGTGTTTGAGAGGTTGAGGTTTCCAAATACTGGTTGGTTTACCTCCCTAGATTGAGTTCTTTCCCCTGCAGTTTGGGATGTTGGCATGAATTTTCTAATTCCGGTCCTCCACAGCTCTTCTTTCTCTCCTGGCTCAGATACTGTCATTGTCACCCCAACAAATGACAGAAATATGACAGACGACACAAAGCCTTGGGCACACTGAAGGAAAATTATTAATGCAAATAAGTGTCAGTCCTCTGCAAGTGTGTTATGTAAATTTAGAAAATTTCCTGTGTGCGACAAAGCCTTTAGTCCTGTTCATTGAATCTTCTGTGACTGCCTTTCTCCTCCTCCTCCTCCTCCTCCTCCTCCTCCTCCTCCTTCTCCCAATTGTCCTATTGCTCTCTTTGTGTCATTGCCCTGTACACATTCTTCAATGTGCTCTCTGTGTCCAGATGATTTACTCATCTGTTGCCTTTTCTACCCAGAAAATCTGTCGTGTTTATAATGTTTGTCCTGCATAGCCCACTTGGCAATGAAGACTTAATTTGTCTTCTGGCAAGTTTGTCATTATGGAATGATGTAAGGAAGATTATAAAAATAACCCAAAATGTCTCTATGGACTTGACCCGACCTGCATTTTTGAAGGCTGCCTTGGTTGATCCTGGGCTCTCACACTGTTTGCATTGGCAGGGACTGAGGGAAATTATCATAAATAATAGCAGATCCTATATGATTGTGGTTTTCTTTTTCAGAGCTGGATTCGGATGCTCCTCCAGGAATAAAGAACTCCCCCGAGCTGAAGCGTGATGCTCCAGATGGCGCCTTTCCCGAGGAGCACGTGGAGGGCAAACGGCTGGTCCAAAAGACCCTGTCTCTCCTGAGGCCCGCCCGCAACTTCCTGGGCCTTGAGGCTCAGAGCTCAGAGGTAGTCACACCTGCATCTCTTGGGTTCACCCTTTCTTTGTGCCCTTTGTCCTTAATTCTTCTTCTTTCTCCACTGTTTTTGTGGCTTGCATCTTCCACTGACAGAGGAAGCATCTTCCAGTTCTTCTCCTCAGGCCCTTGCTTCCCTATCTCCTGATTCATTCTAAGTTCTACTGTGTTGTAAATTAGGCCAACTAGATGTTCTCCCTTAGAGCCACAGGGAAGTCTGTGCAGCATGGCCACCATCCTCAGGCAAGCATTTGTTCAGTGTCGATGTCCACACAGTGTTGAATTCAGCACCCTCTGATAGTTTATCATCTGATACAGTCACGCTGGCTCACGTGGACAGATGAAAATCAATCAGAGGCACAGATGCTGAGGGATTTGCATCGATAAAGGGTTTGTGTGTGGAAAGAATGAGAACCTGGCTAGGACAGGATTTCTTTTTTTTCCCATGGAGCGATGGGAGGGAAGTAGTCTGCAGTTCTTCCAAGAGTGATTCTCTGTTGAGAGGAAGCGAGGTCCAGTGGCTGTGTTTTCTGGGCCACCAAAGACCCATGGATATGTGGACACAGTTTTACCTCTAGGGAACCCCGACGTCAGGGCGAGACACGGATCCCTATTGATAAACAAACTGAGGGGGCACAGGCCCAGTGTGAGAAGTCGCCTCTTGAGCCTTGAGTGCACTTATGCAGAAGGGTCTTTTATTGCATGTGAGGAAGGTAGAGGTCTGTGGAGGCCATGACATCAGAATGAGCTTTGACAGCCTTACACAGGGCGTTCAGGTAGAGGAGGCATTCCAGGTCAAGGGAGGAGAGGACCATTTCAGTCCTGAGACCTCAGAGGGACAAGCCCAGGGTTTTACAGGTTCAAGCAGCCCATGTTTTGTGCCTCGTTTACAACGGAAGCTTGAGTCCTGTGCAGGCCTGCATACAGTGTCCTTTTCCCCGAGATGTGTCCGCTTCAGTGATGTCCATGGCTACTGTCCCCCTTTCCACATGCACCAGGCAACAAATGTTTCCATGAGCTAAGCAGCAGCGCCTGTGCCCTGCACCAAACCCTAGAGGAGTCAGCCTCCCTCTGTCCGTGTTCTGGCGAGCAGCTTTATTAAGCTTCTTGGGTCTGGACTGCCTGTATAGTGGTAAGAGGCCAGTGTTCATTGTCCGGTACACTACCCTGTCCTTCTTCCCCACAAGATTCTGTATTCTCAGTTCCAGAGCGTTCTGAGGGTCAGGAGCTACATGGGTTGTTTGAATGTGCTGGACTTTAGTGAAGGATTCTGGAGGGAGACCCCTCATCCATGGTGGCTCCTTTCATTGAAGCTCTGATGACCTTACTTCCTCCTCCCACCCAGCCCCCAAGATAACAATTCAAAGAAAAGAAAAGGAAATGGGGAAGCACAGACATAAACACCCTAGTGATCCATAAATATCCACCTCCAATAATTCTAAACTTTGAGTAGAAATTCAGGGGCCTTTGAAGTTTCTCCACTCCTCTGGGCTTCTTGGTCAAGAGATCAGAGGACGTCACTATGATTTTTGCAGCTTCTTTTGGTCATGTTACTAGTCCCAGCACAACTTTTAAACTTTCATCTCTGTGCCAGTCCGTCTTAGGGAAATGCATACCCCACCCCACCCCACCCCACCCCCCCGCGCGCGCGCGCGCGCACACACACACACACACACACACACACACACACACACGCACACACACACACACTGAGGAATTGTTCGTATATCAGGCTGGCTCTTATGGCCAGCCCTGAGGTGGGATAGTTTTGGATCCCCTCCCCAGTTTCCACTTCCACATTAATGTTGCTGGTATATTTTGGGATCAAACTGTTAATTCCAGGGAGGTACTCTACCATCGTCAGGTTGGGACAGACATGTTGAAAAACGAACACTGTCATCGGGGAAGCCCTGTGTTCCAGACATAGTATCCTGAAATTCCAAGTCCTGCATGGATTTGAGAAGGGTGAGAAAGCGTTTATAAGGACTGAGTAGCAGGTCTTGTTCGCAGGTCTGGAGCATGGTCTCCTTGACCACAGGTATGTAGGCCCGTGCTGGCCTGATTGGGGGCTTTTAGATTCTCAACATTCCTACCTGTGGTCTCTTTCTCACCTGTTCTGAACTGGAGGATTGAGAGGCTGTCATGGAGGGAACTCAATCTGGGAAGTGTTGAGAAGATGATAGAGTCGTGCTCCTGACTGGTAGGAACCACAAAGCAGTGGATGCATTCGGTCTCCAAACCGTTGTCTGAGAGCCTGTCCTTTTTCCCCAGGATGAGTCAATGGTGAGGAAGCTCCTGAGTGTGCGAGCCCGCGCATCCAAACTGGAGAGGCTCCTGGAGAGCACAGCGGAGCGCCTGAAGGCTGCCGGAGAGCAGAGGGAGCACACGCAGCCGTTGATCATCAGACAGCGTATGTGACCCTGAGCTGTGGGGCTGCCAAGGAAAAGGGGTGGTCTCGCACATGCCCCACTTGTGCTACAGAGCAACAGTGACCCAGAGAGGCTCAGAAATGTTGGGAGGGGAGAGTCTAATGCACTGGCCCAACTCTCCTGTGCCTGAATTATAAAACATTCCCCATATCTCACCAATGTGTACATCCACAATAAATTAGTTTTTAGAAAATAGCCATGGGTAAATGGCAGAAAGATAAAGAAAGGGACGGGAAAAGCATAGAGGAGGAAGGAGAGGTACTGGAGACGGAATTAGAACTGGATATATCCCATGCCTTTATAATTATGTCAAATAGATTCTACTCTCATTTACAACTAAGAGTACCAACTTAAAAAAAAAAAAAAAAAAAAAAAAAGAAAACAGAAATGAGATAGACATCTCCCTAGAGGGGGCTTACACGACCTGCAAACAGACCTATGCAAGTGAGCTCTCCAAGACATTTCATAATCCATACCCATAAACCAATAGCTTCCGTAAGCTCCAACAGTGATTCAGCTGAGGAAGAAATCAGGAAAATGATCCCATTCACAATAATGTTAAAATAAGTAAAATAAAATACTTGGGAATTAATCTAACCAAGAAGATAAAAGAGCTCTACTATTGAAATTATAAAACACTGAAAGAAGAAACTGCAGACGACCTGAGAAGTTGGAAAGACATCCCATGTTCTTTCAGATGCAGAATTGATATTCTCAGAATGGCCATACTACCAAAAGCAATATACGGATTCAGTGTAATCCCCATGAAAATAACAATGACCTTCCCCAGAAAATTAGAAAGAAAGAAAAAAAAAATGTAAAAATCACACGTGATTTTGTGCATATTTAAGATTCACTACAAGGCATTATACTAGACAGCACATAGAAAATCATACTCAAAGTGTGGGCTGGTGGATGGCTCAGTGATAGAGCACTTGCCTGGCATATGTGAAACACTGGGTTACCCTCAACAGCACATAAGAATAGATCAATAAAGGTATTGTGTCCATATAAAACAAAATAGTTTAAAAAGAAAATTATACTCAACGGTTTGTTTACAAAATTGTACCAAACAAGTTTTTAAACTGGAAATTCTATTCATTTGGAATACCTGTCCATCAAATGTGTTTTGTTCTCAATAACAGAAACATCTGAATCTAAGTGATTTGTTGACTTTTGCTTTTTCATGGGGCTGATGTATGCTAATGATGTGAGAGAGAAGTCCTGCCACCTTAGATCTTGTGTGGTGAAGGCTAGACTGTTCACGATTTGGAGTGCAGAGTGTTTGAGAGGTTGAGGTTTCCAAATACTGGTTGGTTTACCTCCCTAGATTGAGTTCTTTCCCCTGCAGTTTGGGATGTTGGCATGAATTTTCTAATTCCGGTCCTCCACAGCTCTTCTTTCTCTCCTGGCTCAGATACTGTCATTGTCACCCCAACAAATGACAGAAATATGACAGACGACACAAAGCCTTGGGCACACTGAAGGAAAATTATTAATGCAAATAAGTGTCAGTCCTCTGCAAGTGTGTTATGTAAATTTAGAAAATTTCCTGTGTGCGACAAAGCCTTTAGTCCTGTTCATTGAATCTTCTGTGACTGCCTTTCTCCTCCTCCTCCTCCTCCTCCTCCTCCTCCTCCTCCTCCTCCTCCTCCTCTTCTCCCAATTGTCCTATTGCTCTCTTTGTGTCATTGCCCTGTACACATTCTTCAATGTGCTCTCTGTGTCCAGATGATTTACTCATCTGTTGCCTTTTCTACCCAGAAAATCTGTCGTGTTTATAATGTTTGTCCTGCATAGCCCACTTGGCAATGAAGACTTAATTTGTCTTCTGGCAAGTTTGTCATTATGGAATGATGTAAGGAAGATTATAAAAATAACCCAAAATGTCTCTATGGACTTGACCCGACCTGCATTTTTGAAGGCTGCCTTGGTTGATCCTGGGCTCTCACACTGTTTGCATTGGCAGGGACTGAGGGAAATTATCATAAATAATAGCAGATCCTATATGATTGTGGTTTTCTTTTTCAGAGCTGGATTCGGATGCTCCTCCAGGAATAAAGAACTCCCCCGAGCTGAAGCGTGATGCTCCAGATGGCGCCTTTCCCGAGGAGCACGTGGAGGGCAAACGGCTGGTCCAAAAGACCCTGTCTCTCCTGAGGCCCGCCCGCAACTTCCTGGGCCTTGAGGCTCAGAGCTCAGAGGTAGTCACACCTGCATCTCTTGGGTTCACCCTTTCTTTGTGCCCTTTGTCCTTAATTCTTCTTCTTTCTCCACTGTTTTTGTGGCTTGCATCTTCCACTGACAGAGGAAGCATCTTCCAGTTCTTCTCCTCAGGCCCTTGCTTCCCTATCTCCTGATTCATTCTAAGTTCTACTGTGTTGTAAATTAGGCCAACTAGATGTTCTCCCTTAGAGCCACAGGGAAGTCTGTGCAGCATGGCCACCATCCTCAGGCAAGCATTTGTTCAGTGTCGATGTCCACACAGTGTTGAATTCAGCACCCTCTGATAGTTTATCATCTGATACAGTCACGCTGGCTCACGTGGACAGATGAAAATCAATCAGAGGCACAGATGCTGAGGGATTTGCATCGATAAAGGGTTTGTGTGTGGAAAGAATGAGAACCTGGCTAGGACAGGATTTCTTTTTTCCCATGGAGCGATGGGAGGGAAGTAGTCTGCAGTTCTTCCAAGAGTGATTCTCTGTTGAGAGGAAGCGAGGTCCAGTGGCTGTGTTTTCTGGGCCACCAAAGACCCATGGATATGTGGACACAGTTTTACCTCTAGGGAACCCCGACGTCAGGGCGAGACACGGATCCCTATTGATAAACAAACTGAGGGGGCACAGGCCCAGTGTGAGAAGTCGCCTCTTGAGCCTTGAGTGCACTTATGCAGAAGGGTCTTTTATTGCATGTGAGGAAGGTAGAGGTCTGTGGAGGCCATGACATCAGAATGAGCTTTGACAGCCTTACACAGGGCGTTCAGGTAGAGGAGGCATTCCAGGTCAAGGGAGGAGAGGACCATTTCAGTCCTGAGACCTCAGAGGGACAAGCCCAGGGTTTTACAGGTTCAAGCAGCCCATGTTTTGTGCCTCGTTTACAACGGAAGCTTGAGTCCTGTGCAGGCCTGCATACAGTGTCCTTTTCCCCGAGATGTGTCCGCTTCAGTGATGTCCATGGCTACTGTCCCCCTTTCCACATGCACCAGGCAACAAATGTTTCCATGAGCTAAGCAGCAGCGCCTGTGCCCTGCACCAAACCCTAGAGGAGTCAGCCTCCCTCTGTCCGTGTTCTGGCGAGCAGCTTTATTAAGCTTCTTGGGTCTGGACTGCCTGTATAGTGGTAAGAGGCCAGTGTTCATTGTCCGGTACACTACCCTGTCCTTCTTCCCCACAAGATTCTGTATTCTCAGTTCCAGAGCGTTCTGAGGGTCAGGAGCTACATGGGTTGTTTGAATGTGCTGGACTTTAGTGAAGGATTCTGGAGGGAGACCCCTCATCCATGGTGGCTCCTTTCATTGAAGCTCTGATGACCTTACTTCCTCCTCCCACCCAGCCCCCAAGATAACAATTCAAAGAAAAGAAAAGGAAATGGGGAAGCACAGACATAAACACCCTAGTGATCCATAAATATCCACCTCCAATAATTCTAAACTTTGAGTAGAAATTCAGGGGCCTTTGAAGTTTCTCCACTCCTCTGGGCTTCTTGGTCAAGAGATCAGAGGACGTCACTATGATTTTTGCAGCTTCTTTTGGTCATGTTACTAGTCCCAGCACAACTTTTAAACTTTCATCTCTGTGCCAGTCCGTCTTAGGGAAATGCATACCCCACCCCCCCCCCCCCGCCGCCCGCGCGCGCACACACACACACACACACACACACACACACACACACACACACACACACACACTGAGGAATTGTTCGTATATCAGGCTGGCTCTTATGGCCAGCCCTGAGGTGGGATAGTTTTGGATCCCCTCCCCAGTTTCCACTTCCACATTAATGTTGCTGGTATATTTTGGGATCAAACTGTTAATTCCAGGGAGGTACTCTACCATCGTCAGGTTGGGACAGACATGTTGAAAAACGAACACTGTCATCGGGGAAGCCCTGTGTTCCAGACATAGTATCCTGAAATTCCAAGTCCTGCATGGATTTGAGAAGGGTGAGAAAGCGTTTATAAGGACTGAGTAGCAGGTCTTGTTCGCAGGTCTGGAGCATGGTCTCCTTGACCACAGGTATGTAGGCCCGTGCTGGCCTGATTGGGGGCTTTTAGATTCTCAACATTCCTACCTGTGGTCTCTTTCTCACCTGTTCTGAACTGGAGGATTGAGAGGCTGTCATGGAGGGAACTCAATCTGGGAAGTGTTGAGAAGATGATAGAGTCGTGCTCCTGACTGGTAGGAACCACAAAGCAGTGGATGCATTCGGTCTCCAAACCGTTGTCTGAGAGCCTGTCCTTTTTCCCCAGGATGAGTCAATGGTGAGGAAGCTCCTGAGTGTGCGAGCCCGCGCATCCAAACTGGAGAGGCTCCTGGAGAGCACAGCGGAGCGCCTGAAGGCTGCCGGAGAGCAGAGGGAGCACACGCAGCCGTTGATCATCAGACAGCGTATGTGACCCTGAGCTGTGGGGCTGCCAAGGAAAAGGGGTGGTCTCGCACATGCCCCACTTGTGCTACAGAGCAACAGTGACCCAGAGAGGCTCAGAAATGTTGGGAGGGGAGAGTCTAATGCACTGGCCCAACTCTCCTGTGCCTGAATTATAAAACATTCCCCATATCTCACCAATGTGTACATCCACAATAAATTAGTTTTTAGAAAATAGCCATGGGTAAATGGCAGAAAGATAAAGAAAGGGACGGGAAAAGCATAGAGGAGGAAGGAGAGGTACTGGAGACGGAATTAGAACTGGATATATCCCATGCCTTTATAATTATGTCAAATAGATTCTACTCTCATTTACAACTAAGAGTACCAACTTAAAAAAAAAAAAAAAAAAAAAAAAAAGAAAACAGAAATGAGATAGACATCTCCCTAGAGGGGGCTTACACGACCTGCAAACAGACCTATGCAAGTGAGCTCTCCAAGACATTTCATAATCCATACCCATAAACCAATAGCTTCCGTAAGCTCC
This sequence comes from Tamias sibiricus, assembly GCA_025594165.1. Classification (NCBI taxonomy): domain Eukaryota; kingdom Metazoa; phylum Chordata; class Mammalia; order Rodentia; family Sciuridae; genus Tamias; species Tamias sibiricus. The sequence continues at coordinate 24,093,575 of CM046666.1, read as the reverse complement.
AACAGTGATTCAGCTGAGGAAGAAATCAGGAAAATGATCCCATTCACAATAATGTTAAAATAAGTAAAATAAAATACTTGGGAATTAATCTAACCAAGAAGATAAAAGAGCTCTACTATTGAAATTATAAAACACTGAAAGAAGAAACTGCAGACGACCTGAGAAGTTGGAAAGACATCCCATGTTCTTTCAGATGCAGAATTGATATTCTCAGAATGGCCATACTACCAAAAGCAATATACGGATTCAGTGTAATCCCCATGAAAATAACAATGACCTTCCCCAGAAAATTAGAAAGAAAGAAAAAAAAAATGTAAAAATCACACGTGATTTTGTGCATATTTAAGATTCACTACAAGGCATTATACTAGACAGCACATAGAAAATCATACTCAAAGTGTGGGCTGGTGGATGGCTCAGTGATAGAGCACTTGCCTGGCATATGTGAAACACTGGGTTACCCTCAACAGCACATAAGAATAGATCAATAAAGGTATTGTGTCCATATAAAACAAAATAGTTTAAAAAGAAAATTATACTCAACGGTTTGTTTACAAAATTGTACCAAACAAGTTTTTAAACTGGAAATTCTATTCATTTGGAATACCTGTCCATCAAATGTGTTTTGTTCTCAATAACAGAAACATCTGAATCTAAGTGATTTGTTGACTTTTGCTTTTTCATGGGGCTGATGTATGCTAATGATGTGAGAGAGAAGTCCTGCCACCTTAGATCTTGTGTGGTGAAGGCTAGACTGTTCACGATTTGGAGTGCAGAGTGTTTGAGAGGTTGAGGTTTCCAAATACTGGTTGGTTTACCTCCCTAGATTGAGTTCTTTCCCCTGCAGTTTGGGATGTTGGCATGAATTTTCTAATTCCGGTCCTCCACAGCTCTTCTTTCTCTCCTGGCTCAGATACTGTCATTGTCACCCCAACAAATGACAGAAATATGACAGACGACACAAAGCCTTGGGCACACTGAAGGAAAATTATTAATGCAAATAAGTGTCAGTCCTCTGCAAGTGTGTTATGTAAATTTAGAAAATTTCCTGTGTGCGACAAAGCCTTTAGTCCTGTTCATTGAATCTTCTGTGACTGCCTTTCTCCTCCTCCTCCTCCTCCTCCTCCTCCTCCTCCTCCTTCTCCCAATTGTCCTATTGCTCTCTTTGTGTCATTGCCCTGTACACATTCTTCAATGTGCTCTCTGTGTCCAGATGATTTACTCATCTGTTGCCTTTTCTACCCAGAAAATCTGTCGTGTTTATAATGTTTGTCCTGCATAGCCCACTTGGCAATGAAGACTTAATTTGTCTTCTGGCAAGTTTGTCATTATGGAATGATGTAAGGAAGATTATAAAAATAACCCAAAATGTCTCTATGGACTTGACCCGACCTGCATTTTTGAAGGCTGCCTTGGTTGATCCTGGGCTCTCACACTGTTTGCATTGGCAGGGACTGAGGGAAATTATCATAAATAATAGCAGATCCTATATGATTGTGGTTTTCTTTTTCAGAGCTGGATTCGGATGCTCCTCCAGGAATAAAGAACTCCCCCGAGCTGAAGCGTGATGCTCCAGATGGCGCCTTTCCCGAGGAGCACGTGGAGGGCAAACGGCTGGTCCAAAAGACCCTGTCTCTCCTGAGGCCCGCCCGCAACTTCCTGGGCCTTGAGGCTCAGAGCTCAGAGGTAGTCACACCTGCATCTCTTGGGTTCACCCTTTCTTTGTGCCCTTTGTCCTTAATTCTTCTTCTTTCTCCACTGTTTTTGTGGCTTGCATCTTCCACTGACAGAGGAAGCATCTTCCAGTTCTTCTCCTCAGGCCCTTGCTTCCCTATCTCCTGATTCATTCTAAGTTCTACTGTGTTGTAAATTAGGCCAACTAGATGTTCTCCCTTAGAGCCACAGGGAAGTCTGTGCAGCATGGCCACCATCCTCAGGCAAGCATTTGTTCAGTGTCGATGTCCACACAGTGTTGAATTCAGCACCCTCTGATAGTTTATCATCTGATACAGTCACGCTGGCTCACGTGGACAGATGAAAATCAATCAGAGGCACAGATGCTGAGGGATTTGCATCGATAAAGGGTTTGTGTGTGGAAAGAATGAGAACCTGGCTAGGACAGGATTTCTTTTTTCCCATGGAGCGATGGGAGGGAAGTAGTCTGCAGTTCTTCCAAGAGTGATTCTCTGTTGAGAGGAAGCGAGGTCCAGTGGCTGTGTTTTCTGGGCCACCAAAGACCCATGGATATGTGGACACAGTTTTACCTCTAGGGAACCCCGACGTCAGGGCGAGACACGGATCCCTATTGATAAACAAACTGAGGGGGCACAGGCCCAGTGTGAGAAGTCGCCTCTTGAGCCTTGAGTGCACTTATGCAGAAGGGTCTTTTATTGCATGTGAGGAAGGTAGAGGTCTGTGGAGGCCATGACATCAGAATGAGCTTTGACAGCCTTACACAGGGCGTTCAGGTAGAGGAGGCATTCCAGGTCAAGGGAGGAGAGGACCATTTCAGTCCTGAGACCTCAGAGGGACAAGCCCAGGGTTTTACAGGTTCAAGCAGCCCATGTTTTGTGCCTCGTTTACAACGGAAGCTTGAGTCCTGTGCAGGCCTGCATACAGTGTCCTTTTCCCCGAGATGTGTCCGCTTCAGTGATGTCCATGGCTACTGTCCCCCTTTCCACATGCACCAGGCAACAAATGTTTCCATGAGCTAAGCAGCAGCGCCTGTGCCCTGCACCAAACCCTAGAGGAGTCAGCCTCCCTCTGTCCGTGTTCTGGCGAGCAGCTTTATTAAGCTTCTTGGGTCTGGACTGCCTGTATAGTGGTAAGAGGCCAGTGTTCATTGTCCGGTACACTACCCTGTCCTTCTTCCCCACAAGATTCTGTATTCTCAGTTCCAGAGCGTTCTGAGGGTCAGGAGCTACATGGGTTGTTTGAATGTGCTGGACTTTAGTGAAGGATTCTGGAGGGAGACCCCTCATCCATGGTGGCTCCTTTCATTGAAGCTCTGATGACCTTACTTCCTCCTCCCACCCAGCCCCCAAGATAACAATTCAAAGAAAAGAAAAGGAAATGGGGAAGCACAGACATAAACACCCTAGTGATCCATAAATATCCACCTCCAATAATTCTAAACTTTGAGTAGAAATTCAGGGGCCTTTGAAGTTTCTCCACTCCTCTGGGCTTCTTGGTCAAGAGATCAGAGGACGTCACTATGATTTTTGCAGCTTCTTTTGGTCATGTTACTAGTCCCAGCACAACTTTTAAACTTTCATCTCTGTGCCAGTCCGTCTTAGGGAAATGCATACACCCCACCCCCCCCCCCCACCCCCCCGCCCGCACGCGCGCGCGCGCACACACACACACACACACACACACACACACACACGCACACACACACACACACTGAGGAATTGTTCGTATATCAGGCTGGCTCTTATGGCCAGCCCTGAGGTGGGATAGTTTTGGATCCCCTCCCCAGTTTCCACTTCCACATTAATGTTGCTGGTATATTTTGGGATCAAACTGTTAATTCCAGGGAGGTACTCTACCATCGTCAGGTTGGGACAGACATGTTGAAAAACGAACACTGTCATCGGGGAAGCCCTGTGTTCCAGACATAGTATCCTGAAATTCCAAGTCCTGCATGGATTTGAGAAGGGTGAGAAAGCGTTTATAAGGACTGAGTAGCAGGTCTTGTTCGCAGGTCTGGAGCATGGTCTCCTTGACCACAGGTATGTAGGCCCGTGCTGGCCTGATTGGGGGCTTTTAGATTCTCAACATTCCTACCTGTGGTCTCTTTCTCACCTGTTCTGAACTGGAGGATTGAGAGGCTGTCATGGAGGGAACTCAATCTGGGAAGTGTTGAGAAGATGATAGAGTCGTGCTCCTGACTGGTAGGAACCACAAAGCAGTGGATGCATTCGGTCTCCAAACCGTTGTCTGAGAGCCTGTCCTTTTTCCCCAGGATGAGTCAATGGTGAGGAAGCTCCTGAGTGTGCGAGCCCGCGCATCCAAACTGGAGAGGCTCCTGGAGAGCACAGCGGAGCGCCTGAAGGCTGCCGGAGAGCAGAGGGAGCACACGCAGCCGTTGATCATCAGACAGCGTATGTGACCCTGAGCTGTGGGGCTGCCAAGGAAAAGGGGTGGTCTCGCACATGCCCCACTTGTGCTACAGAGCAACAGTGACCCAGAGAGGCTCAGAAATGTTGGGAGGGGAGAGTCTAATGCACTGGCCCAACTCTCCTGTGCCTGAATTATAAAACATTCCCCATATCTCACCAATGTGTACATCCACAATAAATTAGTTTTTAGAAAATAGCCATGGGTAAATGGCAGAAAGATAAAGAAAGGGACGGGAAAAGCATAGAGGAGGAAGGAGAGGTACTGGAGACGGAATTAGAACTGGATATATCCCATGCCTTTATAATTATGTCAAATAGATTCTACTCTCATTTACAACTAAGAGTACCAACTTTAAAAAAAAAAAAAAAAAAAAAAAAAAAAGAAAACAGAAATGAGATAGACATCTCCCTAGAGGGGGCTTACACGACCTGCAAACAGACCTATGCAAGTGAGCTCTCCAAGACATTTCATAATCCATACCCATAAACCAATAGCTTCCGTAAGCTCCAACAGTGATTCAGCTGAGGAAGAAATCAGGAAAATGATCCCATTCACAATAATGTTAAAATAAGTAAAATAAAATACTTGGGAATTAATCTAACCAAGAAGATAAAAGAGCTCTACTATTGAAATTATAAAACACTGAAAGAAGAAACTGCAGACGACCTGAGAAGTTGGAAAGACATCCCATGTTCTTTCAGATGCAGAATTGATATTCTCAGAATGGCCATACTACCAAAAGCAATATACGGATTCAGTGTAATCCCCATGAAAATAACAATGACCTTCCCCAGAAAATTAGAAAGAAAAAAAAAAAAAATGTAAAAATCACACGTGATTTTGTGCATATTTAAGATTCACTACAAGGCATTATACTAGACAGCACATAGAAAATCATACTCAAAGTGTGGGCTGGTGGATGGCTCAGTGATAGAGCACTTGCCTGGCATATGTGAAACACTGGGTTACCCTCAACAGCACATAAGAATAGATCAATAAAGGTATTGTGTCCATATAAAACAAAATAGTTTAAAAAGAAAATTATACTCAACGGTTTGTTTACAAAATTGTACCAAACAAGTTTTTAAACTGGAAATTCTATTCATTTGGAATACCTGTCCATCAAATGTTTTTGTTCTCAATAACAGAAACATCTCAATCTAAGTGATTTGTTGACTTTTGCTTTTTCATGGGGCTGATGTATGCTAATGATGTGAGAGAGAAGTCCTGCCACCTTAGATCTTGTGTGGTGAAGGCTAGACTGTTCACGATTTGGAGTGCAGAGTGTTTGAGAGGTTGAGGTTTCCAAATACTGGTTGGTTTACCTCCCTAGATTGAGTTCTTTCCCCTGCAGTTTGGGATGTTGGCATGAATTTTCTAATTCCGGTCCTCCACAGCTCTTCTTTCTCTCCTGGCTCAGATACTGTCATTGTCACCCCAACAAATGACAGAAATATGACAGACGACACAAAGCCTTGGGCACACTGAAGGAAAATTATTAATGCAAATAAGTGTCAGTCCTCTGCAAGTGTGTTATGTAAATTTAGAAAATTTCCTGTGTGCGACAAAGCCTTTAGTCCTGTTCATTGAATCTTCTGTGACTGCCTTTTCCTCCTCCTCCTCCTCCTCCTCCTCCTCCTCCTTCTCCCAATTGTCCTATTGCTCTCTTTGTGTCATTGCCCTGTACACATTCTTCAATGTGCTCTCTGTGTCCAGATGATTTACTCATCTGTTGCCTTTTCTACCCAGAAAATCTGTCGTGTTTATAATGTTTGTCCTGCATAGCCCACTTGGCAATGAAGACTTAATTTGTCTTCTGGCAAGTTTGTCATTATGGAATGATGTAAGGAAGATTATAAAAATAACCCAAAATGTCTCTATGGACTTGACCCGACCTGCATTTTTGAAGGCTGCCTTGGTTGATCCTGGGCTCTCACACTGTTTGCATTGGCAGGGACTGAGGGAAATTATCATAAATAATAGCAGATCCTATATGATTGTGGTTTTCTTTTTCAGAGCTGGATTCGGATGCTCCTCCAGGAATAAAGAACTCCCCCGAGCTGAAGCGTGATGCTCCAGATGGCGCCTTTCCCGAGGAGCACGTGGAGGGCAAACGGCTGGTCCAAAAGACCCTGTCTCTCCTGAGGCCCGCCCGCAACTTCCTGGGCCTTGAGGCTCAGAGCTCAGAGGTAGTCACACCTGCATCTCTTGGGTTCACCCTTTCTTTGTGCCCTTTGTCCTTAATTCTTCTTCTTTCTCCACTGTTTTTGTGGCTTGCATCTTCCACTGACAGAGGAAGCATCTTCCAGTTCTTCTCCTCAGGCCCTTGCTTCCCTATCTCCTGATTCATTCTAAGTTCTACTGTGTTGTAAATTAGGCCAACTAGATGTTCTCCCTTAGAGCCACAGGGAAGTCTGTGCAGCATGGCCACCATCCTCAGGCAAGCATTTGTTCAGTGTCGATGTCCACACAGTGTTGAATTCAGCACCCTCTGATAGTTTATCATCTGATACAGTCACGCTGGCTCACGTGGACAGATGAAAATCAATCAGAGGCACAGATGCTGAGGGATTTGCATCGATAAAGGGTTTGTGTGTGGAAAGAATGAGAACCTGGCTAGGACAGGATTTCTTTTTTTTTCCCATGGAGCGATGGGAGGGAAGTAGTCTGCAGTTCTTCCAAGAGTGATTCTCTGTTGAGAGGAAGCGAGGTCCAGTGGCTGTGTTTTCTGGGCCACCAAAGACCCATGGATATGTGGACACAGTTTACCTCTAGGGAACCCCGACGTCAGGGCGAGACACGGATCCCTATTGATAAACAAACTGAGGGGGCACAGGCCCAGTGTGAGAAGTCGCCTCTTGAGCCTTGAGTGCACTTATGCAGAAGGGTCTTTTATTGCATGTGAGGAAGGTAGAGGTCTGTGGAGGCCATGACATCAGAATGAGCTTTGACAGCCTTACACAGGGCGTTCAGGTAGAGGAGGCATTCCAGGTCAAGGGAGGAGAGGACCATTTCAGTCCTGAGACCTCAGAGGGACAAGCCCAGGGTTTTACAGGTTCAAGCAGCCCATGTTTTGTGCCTCGTTTACAACGGAAGCTTGAGTCCTGTGCAGGCCTGCATACAGTGTCCTTTTCCCCGAGATGTGTCCGCTTCAGTGATGTCCATGGCTACTGTCCCCCTTTCCACATGCACCAGGCAACAAATGTTTCCATGAGCTAAGCAGCAGCGCCTGTGCCCTGCACCAAACCCTAGAGGAGTCAGCCTTTCCCTCTGTCCGTGTTCTGGCGAGCAGCTTTATTAAGCTTCTTGGGTCTGGACTGCCTGTATAGTGGTAAGAGGCCAGTGTTCATTGTCCGGTACACTACCCTGTCCTTCTTCCCCACAAGATTCTGTATTCTCAGTTCCAGAGCGTTCTGAGGGTCAGGAGCTACATGGGTTGTTTGAATGTGCTGGACTTTAGTGAAGGATTCTGGAGGGAGACCCCTCATCCATGGTGGCTCCTTTCATTGAAGCTCTGATGACCTTACTTCCTCCTCCCACCCAGCCCCCAAGATAACAATTCAAAGAAAAGAAAAGGAAATGGGGAAGCACAGACATAAACACCCTAGTGATCCATAAATATCCACCTCCAATAATTCTAAACTTTGAGTAGAAATTCAGGGGCCTTTGAAGTTTCTCCACTCCTCTGGGCTTCTTGGTCAAGAGATCAGAGGACGTCACTATGATTTTTGCAGCTTCTTTTGGTCATGTTACTAGTCCCAGCACAACTTTTAAACTTTCATCTCTGTGCCAGTCCGTCTTAGGGAAATGCATGCGCGCGCGCGCACGCACACACACACACACACACACACACACACACACACACACACACACACACACACACACTGAGGAATTGTTCGTATATCAGGCTGGCTCTTATGGCCAGCCCTGAGGTGGGATAGTTTTGGATCCCCTCCCCAGTTTCCACTTCCACATTAATGTTGCTGGTATATTTTGGGATCAAACTGTTAATTCCAGGGAGGTACTCTACCATCGTCAGGTTGGGACAGACATGTTGAAAAACGAACACTGTCATCGGGGAAGCCCTGTGTTCCAGACATAGTATCCTGAAATTCCAAGTCCTGCATGGATTTGAGAAGGGTGAGAAAGCGTTTATAAGGACTGAGTAGCAGGTCTTGTTCGCAGGTCTGGAGCATGGTCTCCTTGACCACAGGTATGTAGGCCCGTGCTGGCCTGATTGGGGGCTTTTAGATTCTCAACATTCCTACCTGTGGTCTCTTTCTCACCTGTTCTGAACTGGAGGATTGAGAGGCTGTCATGGAGGGAACTCAATCTGGGAAGTGTTGAGAAGATGATAGAGTCGTGCTCCTGACTGGTAGGAACCACAAAGCAGTGGATGCATTCGGTCTCCAAACCGTTGTCTGAGAGCCTGTCCTTTTTCCCCAGGATGAGTCAATGGTGAGGAAGCTCCTGAGTGTGCGAGCCCCGCGCATCCAAACTGGAGAGGCTCCTGGAGAGCACAGCGGAGCGCCTGAAGGCTGCCGGAGAGCAGAGGGAGCACACGCAGCCGTTGATCATCAGACAGCGTATGTGACCCTGAGCTGTGGGGCTGCCAAGGAAAAGGGGTGGTCTCGCACATGCCCCACTTGTGCTACAGAGCAACAGTGACCCAGAGAGGCTCAGAAATGTTGGGAGGGGAGAGTCTAATGCACTGGCCCAACTCTCCTGTGCCTGAATTATAAAACATTCCCCATATCTCACCAATGTGTACATCCACAATAAATTAGTTTTTAGAAAATAGCCATGGGTAAATGGCAGAAAGATAAAGAAAGGGACGGGAAAAGCATAGAGGAGGAAGGAGAGGTACTGGAGACGGAATTAGAACTGGATATATCCCATGCCTTTATAATTATGTCAAATAGATTCTACTCTCATTTACAACTAAGAGTACCAACTTAAAAAAAAAAAAAAAAAAAAAAAAAAAAAAGAAAACAGAAATGAGATAGACATCTCCCTAGAGGGGGCTTACACGACCTGCAAACAGACCTATGCAAGTGAGCTCTCCAAGACATTTCATAATCCATACCCATAAACCAATAGCTTCCGTAAGCTCCAACAGTGATTCAGCTGAGGAAGAAATCAGGAAAATGATCCCATTCACAATAATGTTAAAATAAGTAAAATAAAATACTTGGGAATTAATCTAACCAAGAAGATAAAAGAGCTCTACTATTGAAATTATAAAACACTGAAAGAAGAAACTGCAGACGACCTGAGAAGTTGGAAAGACATCCCATGTTCTTTCAGATGCAGAATTGATATTCTCAGAATGGCCATACTACCAAAAGCAATATACGGATTCAGTGTAATCCCCATGAAAATAACAATGACCTTCCCCATTAAAATTAGAAAGAAAGAAAAAAAAAAATGTAAAAAATCACACGTGATTTTGTGCATATTTAAGATTCACTACAAGGCATTATACTAGACAGCACATAGAAAATCATACTCAAAGTGTGGGCTGGTGGATGGCTCAGTGATAGAGCACTTGCCTGGCATATGTGAAACACTGGGTTACCCTCAACAGCACATAAGAATAGATCAATAAAGGTATTGTGTCCATATAAAACAAAATAGTTTAAAAAGAAAATTATACTCAACGGTTTGTTTACAAAATTGTACCAAACAAGTTTTTAAACTGGAAATTCTATTCATTTGGAATACCTGTCCATCAAATGTGTTTTGTTCTCAATAACAGAAACATCTCAATCTAAGTGATTTGTTGACTTTTGCTTTTTCATGGGGCTGATGTATGCTAATGATGTGAGAGAGAAGTCCTGCCACCTTAGATCTTGTGTGGTGAAGGCTAGACTGTTCACGATTTGGAGTGCAGAGTGTTTGAGAGGTTGAGGTTTCCAAATACTGGTTGGTTTACCTCCCTAGATTGAGTTCTTTCCCCTGCAGTTTGGGATGTTGGCATGAATTTTCTAATTCCGGTCCTCCACAGCTCTTCTTTCTCTCCTGGCTCAGATACTGTCATTGTCACCCCAGGACAAATGACAGAAATATGACAGACGACACAAAGCCTTGGGCACACTGAAGGAAAATTATTAATGCAAATAAGTGTCAGTCCTCTGCAAGTGTGTTATGTAAATTTAGAAAATTTCCTGTGTGCGACAAAGCCTTTAGTCCTGTTCATTGAATCTTCTGTGACTGCCCTTTCTCCTCCCCCTCCTCCTCCTCCTCCTCCTCCTCTCCTCCTCTCTCTCCCAATTGTCCTATTGCTCTCTTTGTGTCATTGCCCTGTACACATTCTTCAATGTGCTCTCTGTGTCCAGATGATTTACTCATCTGTTGCCTTTTCTACCCAGAAAATCTGTCGTGTTTATAATGTTTGTCCTGCATAGCCCACTTGGCAATGAAGACTTAATTTGTCTTCTGGCAAGTTTGTCATTATGGAATGATGTAAGGAAGATTATAAAAATAACCCAAAATGTCTCTATGGACTTGACCCGACCTGCATTTTTGAAGGCTGCCTTGGTTGATCCTGGGCTCTCACACTGTTTGCATTGGCAGGGACTGAGGGAAATTATCATAAATAATAGCAGATCCTATATGATTGTGGTTTTCTTTTTCAGAGCTGGATTCGGATGCTCCTCCAGGAATAAAGAACTCCCCCGAGCTGAAGCGTGATGCTCCAGATGGCGCCTTTCCCGAGGAGCACGTGGAGGGCAAACGGCTGGTCCAAAAGACCCTGTCTCTCCTGAGGCCCGCCCGCAACTTCCTGGGCCTTGAGGCTCAGAGCTCAGAGGTAGTCACACCTGCATCTCTTGGGTTCACCCTTTCTTTGTGCCCTTTGTCCTTAATTCTTCTTCTTTCTCCACTGTTTTTGTGGCTTGCATCTTCCACTGACAGAGGAAGCATCTTCCAGTTCTTCTCCTCAGGCCCTTGCTTCCCTATCTCCTGATTCATTCTAAGTTCTACTGTGTTGTAAATTAGGCCAACTAGATGTTCTCCCTTAGAGCCACAGGGAAGTCTGTGCAGCATGGCCACCATCCTCAGGCAAGCATTTGTTCAGTGTCGATGTCCACACAGTGTTGAATTCAGCACCCTCTGATAGTTTATCATCTGATACAGTCACGCTGGCTCACGTGGACAGATGAAAATCAATCAGAGGCACAGATGCTGAGGGATTTGCATCGATAAAGGGTTTGTGTGTGGAAAGAATGAGAACCTGGCTAGGACAGGATTTCTTTTTTCCCATGGAGCGATGGGAGGGAAGTAGTCTGCAGTTCTTCCAAGAGTGATTCTCTGTTGAGAGGAAGCGAGGTCCAGTGGCTGTGTTTTCTGGGCCACCAAAGACCCATGGATATGTGGACACAGTTTTACCTCTAGGGAACCCCGACGTCAGGGCGAGACACGGATCCCTATTGATAAACAAACTGAGGGGGCACAGGCCCAGTGTGAGAAGTCGCCTCTTGAGCCTTGAGTGCACTTATGCAGAAGGGTCTTTTATTGCATGTGAGGAAGGTAGAGGTCTGTGGAGGCCATGACATCAGAATGAGCTTTGACAGCCTTACACAGGGCGTTCAGGTAGAGGAGGCATTCCAGGTCAAGGGAGGAGAGGACCATTTCAGTCCTGAGACCTCAGAGGGACAAGCCCAGGGTTTTACAGGTTCAAGCAGCCCATGTTTTGTGCCTCGTTTACAACGGAAGCTTGAGTCCTGTGCAGGCCTGCATACAGTGTCCTTTTCCCCGAGATGTGTCCGCTTCAGTGATGTCCATGGCTACTGTCCCCCTTTCCACATGCACCAGGCAACAAATGTTTCCATGAGCTAAGCAGCAGCGCCTGTGCCCTGCACCAAACCCTAGAGGAGTCAGCCTCCCTCTGTCCGTGTTCTGGCGAGCAGCTTTATTAAGCTTCTTGGGTCTGGACTGCCTGTATAGTGGTAAGAGGCCAGTGTTCATTGTCCGGTACACTACCCTGTCCTTCTTCCCCACAAGATTCTGTATTCTCAGTTCCAGAGCGTTCTGAGGGTCAGGAGCTACATGGGTTGTTTGAATGTGCTGGACTTTAGTGAAGGATTCTGGAGGGAGACCCCTCATCCATGGTGGCTCCTTTCATTGAAGCTCTGATGACCTTACTTCCTCCTCCCACCCAGCCCCCAAGATAACAATTCAAAGAAAAGAAAAGGAAATGGGGAAGCACAGACATAAACACCCTAGTGATCCATAAATATCCACCTCCAATAATTCTAAACTTTGAGTAGAAATTCAGGGGCCTTTGAAGTTTCTCCACTCCTCTGGGCTTCTTGGTCAAGAGATCAGAGGACGTCACTATGATTTTTGCAGCTTCTTTTGGTCATGTTACTAGTCCCAGCACAACTTTTAAACTTTCATCTCTGTGCCAGTCCGTCTTAGGGAAATGCATACCCCACCCCCCACCCCCCCCCCCGCCCCGCCGCGCGCGCGCGCGCACACACACACACACACACACACACACACACACACACACACACACACACTGAGGAATTGTTCGTATATCAGGCTGGCTCTTATGGCCAGCCCTGAGGTGGGATAGTTTTGGATCCCCTCCCCAGTTTCCACTTCCACATTAATGTTGCTGGTATATTTTGGGATCAAACTGTTAATTCCAGGGAGGTACTCTACCATCGTCAGGTTGGGACAGACATGTTGAAAAACGAACACTGTCATCGGGGAAGCCCTGTGTTCCAGACATAGTATCCTGAAATTCCAAGTCCTGCATGGATTTGAGAAGGGTGAGAAAGCGTTTATAAGGACTGAGTAGCAGGTCTTGTTCGCAGGTCTGGAGCATGGTCTCCTTGACCACAGGTATGTAGGCCCGTGCTGGCCTGATTGGGGGCTTTTAGATTCTCAACATTCCTACCTGTGGTCTCTTTCTCACCTGTTCTGAACTGGAGGATTGAGAGGCTGTCATGGAGGGAACTCAATCTGGGAAGTGTTGAGAAGATGATAGAGTCGTGCTCCTGACTGGTAGGAACCACAAAGCAGTGGATGCATTCGGTCTCCAAACCGTTGTCTGAGAGCCTGTCCTTTTTCCCCAGGATGAGTCAATGGTGAGGAAGCTCCTGAGTGTGCGAGCCCGCGCATCCAAACTGGAGAGGCTCCTGGAGAGCACAGCGGAGCGCCTGAAGGCTGCCGGAGAGCAGAGGGAGCACACGCAGCCGTTGATCATCAGACAGCGTATGTGACCCTGAGCTGTGGGGCTGCCAAGGAAAAGGGGTGGTCTCGCACATGCCCCACTTGTGCTACAGAGCAACAGTGACCCAGAGAGGCTCAGAAATGTTGGGAGGGGAGAGTCTAATGCACTGGCCCAACTCTCCTGTGCCTGAATTATAAAACATTCCCCATATCTCACCAATGTGTACATCCACAATAAATTAGTTTTTAGAAAATAGCCATGGGTAAATGGCAGAAAGATAAAGAAAGGGACGGGAAAAGCATAGAGGAGGAAGGAGAGGTACTGGAGACGGAATTAGAACTGGATATATCCCATGCCTTTATAATTATGTCAAATAGATTCTACTCTCATTTACAACTAAGAGTACCAACTTAAAAAAAAAAAAAAAAAAAAAAAAGAAAACAGAAATGAGATAGACATCTCCCTAGAGGGGGCTTACACGACCTGCAAACAGACCTATGCAAGTGAGCTCTCCAAGACATTTCATAATCCATACCCATAAACCAATAGCTTCCGTAAGCTCCAACAGTGATTCAGCTGAGGAAGAAATCAGGAAAATGATCCCATTCACAATAATGTTAAAATAAGTAAAATAAAATACTTGGGAATTAATCTAACCAAGAAGATAAAAGAGCTCTACTATTGAAATTATAAAACACTGAAAGAAGAAACTGCAGACGACCTGAGAAGTTGGAAAGACATCCCATGTTCTTTCAGATGCAGAATTGATATTCTCAGAATGGCCATACTACCAAAAGCAATATACGGATTCAGTGTAATCCCCATGAAAATAACAATGACCTTCCCCAGAAAATTAGAAAGAAAGAAAAAAAAAATGTAAAAATCACACGTGATTTTGTGCATATTTAAGATTCACTACAAGGCATTATACTAGACAGCACATAGAAAATCATACTCAAAGTGTGGGCTGGTGGATGGCTCAGTGATAGAGCACTTGCCTGGCATATGTGAAACACTGGGTTACCCTCAACAGCACATAAGAATAGATCAATAAAGGTATTGTGTCCATATAAAACAAAATAGTTTAAAAAGAAAATTATACTCAACGGTTTGTTTACAAAATTGTACCAAACAAGTTTTTAAACTGGAAATTCTATTCATTTGGAATACCTGTCCATCAAATGTGTTTTGTTCTCAATAACAGAAACATCTCAATCTAAGTGATTTGTTGACTTTTGCTTTTTCATGGGGCTGATGTATGCTAATGATGTGAGAGAGAAGTCCTGCCACCTTAGATCTTGTGTGGTGAAGGCTAGACTGTTCACGATTTGGAGTGCAGAGTGTTTGAGAGGTTGAGGTTTCCAAATACTGGTTGGTTTACCTCCCTAGATTGAGTTCTTTCCCCTGCAGTTTGGGATGTTGGCATGAATTTTCTAATTCCGGTCCTCCACAGCTCTTCTTTCTCTCCTGGCTCAGATACTGTCATTGTCACCCCGACAAATGACAGAAATATGACAGACGACACAAAGCCTTGGGCACACTGAAGGAAAATTATTAATGCAAATAAGTGTCAGTCCTCTGCAAGTGTGTTATGTAAATTTAGAAAATTTCCTGTGTGCGACAAAGCCTTTAGTCCTGTTCATTGAATCTTCTGTGACTGCCTTTTCCTCCTCCTCCTCCTCCTCCTCCTCCTCCTCCTCCTTCTCCCAATTGTCCTATTGCTCTCTTTGTGTCATTGCCCTGTACACATTCTTCAATGTGCTCTCTGTGTCCAGATGATTTACTCATCTGTTGCCTTTTCTACCCAGAAAATCTGTCGTGTTTATAATGTTTGTCCTGCATAGCCCACTTGGCAATGAAGACTTAATTTGTCTTCTGGCAAGTTTGTCATTATGGAATGATGTAAGGAAGATTATAAAAATAACCCAAAATGTCTCTATGGACTTGACCCGACCTGCATTTTTGAAGGCTGCCTTGGTTGATCCTGGGCTCTCACACTGTTTGCATTGGCAGGGACTGAGGGAAATTATCATAAATAATAGCAGATCCTATATGATTGTGGTTTTCTTTTTCAGAGCTGGATTCGGATGCTCCTCCAGGAATAAAGAACTCCCCCGAGCTGAAGCGTGATGCTCCAGATGGCGCCTTTCCCGAGGAGCACGTGGAGGGCAAACGGCTGGTCCAAAAGACCCTGTCTCTCCTGAGGCCCGCCCGCAACTTCCTGGGCCTTGAGGCTCAGAGCTCAGAGGTAGTCACACCTGCATCTCTTGGGTTCACCCTTTCTTTGTGCCCTTTGTCCTTAATTCTTCTTCTTTCTCCACTGTTTTTGTGGCTTGCATCTTCCACTGACAGAGGAAGCATCTTCCAGTTCTTCTCCTCAGGCCCTTGCTTCCCTATCTCCTGATTCATTCTAAGTTCTACTGTGTTGTAAATTAGGCCAACTAGATGTTCTCCCTTAGAGCCACAGGGAAGTCTGTGCAGCATGGCCACCATCCTCAGGCAAGCATTTGTTCAGTGTCGATGTCCACACAGTGTTGAATTCAGCACCCTCTGATAGTTTATCATCTGATACAGTCACGCTGGCTCACGTGGACAGATGAAAATCAATCAGAGGCACAGATGCTGAGGGATTTGCATCGATAAAGGGTTTGTGTGTGGAAAGAATGAGAACCTGGCTAGGACAGGATTTCTTTTTTCCCATGGAGCGATGGGAGGGAAGTAGTCTGCAGTTCTTCCAAGAGTGATTCTCTGTTGAGAGGAAGCGAGGTCCAGTGGCTGTGTTTTCTGGGCCACCAAAGACCCATGGATATGTGGACACAGTTTTACCTCTAGGGAACCCCGACGTCAGGGCGAGACACGGATCCCTATTGATAAACAAACTGAGGGGGCACAGGCCCAGTGTGAGAAGTCGCCTCTTGAGCCTTGAGTGCACTTATGCAGAAGGGTCTTTTATTGCATGTGAGGAAGGTAGAGGTCTGTGGAGGCCATGACATCAGAATGAGCTTTGACAGCCTTACACAGGGCGTTCAGGTAGAGGAGGCATTCCAGGTCAAGGGAGGAGAGGACCATTTCAGTCCTGAGACCTCAGAGGGACAAGCCCAGGGTTTTACAGGTTCAAGCAGCCCATGTTTTGTGCCTCGTTTACAACGGAAGCTTGAGTCCTGTGCAGGCCTGCATACAGTGTCCTTTTCCCCGAGATGTGTCCGCTTCAGTGATGTCCATGGCTACTGTCCCCCTTTCCACATGCACCAGGCAACAAATGTTTCCATGAGCTAAGCAGCAGCGCCTGTGCCCTGCACCAAACCCTAGAGGAGTCAGCCTCCCTCTGTCCGTGTTCTGGCGAGCAGCTTTATTAAGCTTCTTGGGTCTGGACTGCCTGTATAGTGGTAAGAGGCCAGTGTTCATTGTCCGGTACACTACCCTGTCCTTCTTCCCCACAAGATTCTGTATTCTCAGTTCCAGAGCGTTCTGAGGGTCAGGAGCTACATGGGTTGTTTGAATGTGCTGGACTT